>RJWT010019898.1:0-18200 GCA_004365215.1 Cuniculus paca | reverse complement strand
TGAGTATATTTGTTTCCTAGGCCTTTAAACCAAAGTATCTGTGATCTAATAATAGACTGTGTACACTGTAACTTTTGGAAGCTAAGTAGCTATGAATAACCAGTATCTACTAGGCCACTGGTTCTCTACAAGGGATGACTTTTCAGCCGGAGAGCAAAGGACAAGGTCCGGAGGCATTTGGGGTTGTTGCAGTGGAGCAGTGACTGTTACGGGTGTCTAGCGGCTGGGGCCAGGGTCTAGCGGCTGGGGCCAGGGATGCTGCTAAACACCCTACAGCGTGCAGGACAGCTCCCCACAGAAAAGAGTTATCCAGCCCTAAACATCAATAATATTAAGAAACACTGCTTCAAAGTGAATAATGTGAATCTGTAGTGATCGCTCCTTTTTTTCAGCTAAATAAGTGAAAACTCTTAGTCTTCTCAAGCCACGGGAAGTTAGTCTACATTGGACACGTGATTGTAGTAGAAAAGATTGGGGTTGCAGCTTTAAAAGATCCAGTGAACTCTGGCCTTAACCTCTGCTGCTGGAAATGCAGAGAGAAAGTGCTCTGTTCGTGGGCAAGGGCTTCCTCGTGGCTCCACCATCTGTTCTGTCTAAGATAAAGAATGAGCAGGTTGGAGAGGTTGCCACAGTCTATCCTCCCAGGCACTCAACTCCCATGCCGGAGGAAGAGCTGCCTTCATTTTTAATAACGGAATGCTTTTCCCCTAACCATTCTCATTTTTCACATGATTAATTATAACTGCTCATTGTTAGCACTCCAGAGCCTCATTAATAGCAGCGTAATTACTCTCTTGGTATCATTTCTGATGTTTGTCAGAAAGTATCGCAGTCTGAAGCTGTCCACGCTGCAGCGAACGGAGAGGGACACAGCACGTGTGAATGGCACAGCTCAGAGAGTTCCTTTTAAAAAGAGCGATCCGTCCCGCATCTCATTAGGGAGCAACTGAGATTCTCCACTAAGTTACCCTGTAGTGGCAAAGCATTCCTCCGAGAAAGGTTCCTCGGAAGCCATCCAGACACACAGTTCACATCGAACAGGTTCCATCACCTGTGCGATTTGCTATCCTATAAGTCATCAGGACAAAAGCGCCCCTGAAACTGTCACTCTCTGGCTGTGTACGGTCGTAGCTGGTATTGCCACACTGACTGGGAGCAGATACATACCCGCCTGCAGCACTCCAAATCCCGGCGGGCAGCTCCTGTGCTTCAAGCAGAACTCCAGCTCCAGGTAGCGCCCTTCCTCACACTCACACACGCGGTTGTGAGTTCGATTGCACTCCTGCTTGACGTACTGCAGCTCCTTGCACACAGGGCTGCAGTACAGACACTCGTCACTGTTGTGCCAGCTGTCTGTATAATAGTGGTCAGGGCACGGGGCACACACAGTCTTCCGCCTCGCTGTGCAGTGCTGTTTTAGGTAGGTTCCTGGAGGGCATTTGTCACACATGAGCGGGCGAGAGGTCTCTGGGTCATGATGAAGGTATTTGGGAGGAAAGGTCTCCTGGGTGGTCCATTTAATGGAGATGTCCAAGAACTAGGAGAGAGACATACAAGGACAACTTAGTATGGACATCGAGTTGTTCTTCTGTGTGAAGTCAATACTAGAATCAGAAAGTCTCTTACTGCTTAAGTCTAATGCCCTTCCTATCCATTGAGATGTGCCATAAAGTAAGTTCAGAAGCCACCATTTTTCTTCCAGTGGCTTAATCTCAAAGAGCAAAGATGGGCTAGCAACAAATATATGAGGTCCAGGTCCTGGAGGAGCACGGTCAAAAGCTCATCAGAACAGAGATTATCCAACTTAGATGCACTGCTGTATGTCTATGTGACCTGGAAGTCACGCTATCTCCCCGGGGCTCAGGATTTCTCTAGAATAGTGAGTGGTTTTCAGAATAGCTACACCCAAATCACCTACACTCATCATTAAAAATATAGACTCCTAGAATTCACATGCTTAAGTATTCTGATTTCATGGAAGTTGGGTCTGGGGATTAAAACAAAACAAAACAAAAACTTCTTGCAGTGATTCTGATGTATGGGAAATACACTAATTATTCTTTCATGTTTTTGATTTGATAAATAGAGCTGTTAGTACATTCTGGGTAGTATTCTCAGCATCTAATATATAGTTCTGAATAAAAACTATTTTCTGCCCTTGTGGAATTTACAATCCTATTGAAGAAGTAGGAAAATAAATAGATAAACTGTAAGAAAAATCTATGTTACAAGATGAGTATTGAAAAAAATTTAAGGATCAGGTAAAGGAGATGGGGAACACAGGGAGGCAAGTGAAAATTTCTGAATGCAGAGGTGACAGTAACCATATTTAGGAGTAGATGATAGCTTTGTTTTTCTGCTCTAAGATTTCCTGATGACCAAAACAATAGTGACGCAAAGAATAAGTGATGTGTGGAGTTATGTGATTCTACTAACTGGTGTCCTCATCACTTGTTCATTTGGGTAGCAAAGCTGTGCTGAATGCTACTAGGAGTCAAGCACCAGGAATATGCAGGTGCTCAGACTGGGCTGGAGGCCCCACAGGCTCCTAATTTGAAGGTTGACATCTTCTGTGAAGATCATGTGGGTCAAACTGTTGATTCTCTTGGGTTAATCGTGTCCAAAAATTAAACAACCACCTCTCTTTATACTAACTGGGGAGATTTTCAGGAAGAAATCACAGACATGAAGAAAGGATTTCACCAGCAAGGGTGGCTCTTGGGAGGATAGCTGCTCGTGGGTATCTATCTTGCGCTGTAAATCCAAGAAGATCTTCCAGGGAGCACTGGAGAAATGCTTCACACTCGTTACAGGAAACACAGAAGAAAGTGTCATTTGTATGTCAGGGATGGTTGTTTGGTTTTTATTGTTTGCTTTTTGGTACAGGGATCAATATTGACTATTTTCAGGCTTTGGGGTGGTGGTCAGGCACACACGGTAGTTTCTTCCACACTCTCTCCTTTGTAGAACTCAGGAAATGTTTCAAAAACCCTGCGACCTGGGTAGAGCATGCCAGGCGACAGCAACAGCACTCTTTTTTGAGTCAGAGGTGGCAAAGGTAGAGGACGACCTTTTCCCATAAGCAGCTGGGTATTTTAATCTAAGGAACTGTATTCACTTCTTACTGGAACATGGCAATTTTGGGGCCGAATGAACTCAATGTGAGAGGGTGAACTAGAAGAATAGGAGAAAACATCTTATCAAGGCCCAGGGATCTTTTAGAAGACAGCAGTTTTCAAGGAATGTTTTGACGTCAGGGACTCCCAACCATCAAAACAGCAGAAAAGCATGCAGAATTCAGGCTGCTTCTGTGGTCTTCTGACTCAAGTCTCTCTGGACCTAAGAGTTTATGGGAGAAGCATGCTCTTGAGTTTCCCTGGGGCTTTTTTATGGACTTGAAGGAAACAAAGCAAGATGAAATGACTGACTTACTAGTTGGTCATTTAAATGTTGTAAGAATCAAGGGTCTTGCATTGTTAATTCAAATAGTTCTAAAATTTTCAATGCTGTGGAATAGATTTTCCTGACACAACTTGGCAAACACACATGAAAACAACAAGGATTGTTTTGTTGCTGTTCACATTACTTCTGAGGCTTCCCAGAGGTCTAGCGCAGAGGTCCAGGGTGATCCCTTTCTCTTGAGTGGCACTGATAAATGAGCCACATCCTGGTAGTCTTGCCCCAGCCAACTTCTCGAAGTTCCCTGTTCCCATTTCAGTGTGGGTCAGGTGTCCCCATCTGTCATTAGTGCTGACTCTACCTGACCCCCAGGTGAAGAGGGTGGGGGATGGGAAAACACAATCAATAGAGCCTGTGGTCCTCACTAGAAGCAAACACATAAACACTGGTACAGATTGCACATCCTAATTTGGAAGTCCAAAATCTGAAATGGTTCAAAATCTGAAACTTTCTGAGAGTCATATCAGAACTCAAAAAAAAGTTTCCAATTTTGGAGAACATGGAAATTTGGATGACTAAGAATTTTCAACTGGTAAAATTTATGCAAATATTCCCAAATTTGAAAAAAACAACCTGAAATTTGAAATATTTCTGGTTTCGATGTTTTTAGACAAGAGCTACTCAAAATGCATAATTAACAATGTGAATGGAATTTATATTTTTCTAGGTAATTGGATATGACATTGTTGGTTTCTTGAAACAATGTTTTGGAAATTATTGCCATTCCTTTAAAGTATAGGAATGGTGGAATGAAAAAAATCCACAGAGAAAAATAAATAAGGTCGATTTCATAATTAAGGAGTAATTAGCAAGGTAAGTTTTTCAAAGCTACATATGAAGTTCATATACATTTTTTTAAAGTCAGAAAGCCTTGAAGTACTTGTTTTCAGCCAGTTCAACTGAGTCTCTGTGTTTTACTTGAAAAATTTCCACTTTGGTAAAAAGACAGAACTCTGTGTGGCCAAAATTAAATGTTTAGGTCTCAATCTTTGGTTAGCCTCAATACCCACACAGAATTTCTGGACTCAGTTACTGGACAGAGGATGGGCAAGTTTGAGAGAGCTCTTCATCCCAGCCCTTTCCTTATTTTCTCTTACATTTCCTGGTAGTGAAAAAATGCCATCAGATAGATGATCTTAACATTGGCTATAGCTCCTTTGCCAGCCGATAATATTTAAAACCTAAGAAGAGTTTAAAAATAAACATCTCTGTAATGTAGTCTCCAGGTAAGCACTGATGAACTTCTGCAAAGGCGAGGCTACCTATATAAGTGTGTGTGCAGAAGCATAAAATGATTTATTTAGAAAAGGTTACCCCTTTTCTGTGTTTTATGCTGGATTTATACAGAATTAAATGACATTTTCTGTGTATTTTTTTTCTTTTATCCTCCTCCCATTCCCCAGCTGCCCATTATTTGGCATAGAGCACTTGTACTTCAAGGAAACCTGAAAGTCTTGAAATCCAGTGCTTTGCACCAGTTCAGGATTTCTTCTTCACATTTTCCATACCTCTTTTCTTGAAAATGCATTTAAGGCTGCATTTCTAATAGCTTTATTATCCTTCTCTGCTTCCATATTTATGGTTGGACAGTGGTAAAGAGTTTTCTATTTTAAGCCTGTCTTTGTTTCTTTGTCCTTCACATGGTAGCAGATGATGGTTGTGAGTGACAGTGGTGGGTGGGTTACATTAGCTGTTCCCCAGTGCCTTTTTTGCCACTGTATTGTTTGACAACTGACCTGACAACTTAATTCACCAATGAACACAAAAACCAGTATCTTAGTCTTACCCTAACCCTGTTGCACATCTTGCTCCATTTTGTTTTATGTTGAACACCTTTGTAGAGCAGACCTCTTTTCACCAATCTCTATATTTCATGCCTTCCATTCCCTCTGTCAAACCTCCAGATACCCCAGGGTGCTACTCATTGTTCCTGCTCCCTAGTGTGCCATCTCCTGCTTGCTCTTCCCAGAAGAAGTGCATGCCTAACGAAAGTCAGTTGTAGGTCTGTTGCTGAATCAATTTATGCCAGTTGTGTTTGTAAATAAAATAAGGTAATTTAATTAAATATATAAACCAATGAACATACGTGCAAAAGATCACTATTTTTCCATGAAAAGTAAATTGAATTCTGTGGAATGGCTTAATCAAGATGAGATGTCCTGCCTCCAAACACACACACACACACACACACACACACACACACACACACTCAACAGAAACAACAGGAAGAAAACCAACCTACTGAAGAATTTGGAGTAGGTAAGACAACTGTAAAAACAAAATGAGGGAAGTATACAGAAGGCTCCGGTAATCATTTAGTTTCACTGATATCTTTGAGTTCTAAAACTGAGTGGATGGGCAAGACTTACAGAGAAGGAGGTGGTAGAAAGTATAGCAAGAGATTTTAGTTAGCCACCACATACTCCAAGAAAAGAACTGGTCATATCTCAAAATACAGATGAATGAATGTTTAAGTGTTTTAAGACAAAACTAAAATATTTCAGGTATATATGTGTTATTTTTATCAAGCACTCTAACTAATTTTACAATAGATAATCCTGTTATTGATCCCAAATACATAGAAATTTCCAAGATAATTCCCCATATATAGGAGGTGGGGTGATAATGGTAATGGTATGAACATGCAGACCAAAAGAGGGAAATATGAAGATGAAATTCTGTCTTGCCTATTCCATTCAAACATATGTGCATAAAATCTACTCTTTGCCAGGCAGTGGACTAACAAATAATGTATATAGTATTTTGGTTACAATTCACTTTAGATATTTTTATCATTATTAAGTCTCCACCAGCTACAAACATAAGACTTAGCACAAGTAACTGACTTGTACCATGTCATAGTATTTAGTGCAGGCAAAATTCAGATCTGCAGCATGTGCCATATGCAATGTTTCTTTTCCTTTGACACTTACTAAATATTTTCACTTGTACTACTGCCTCTATGCATGACTCAAAGTAAGCCCTTAAATGCTTATTTTCATTCATATTAAAGCCATAGATTTAGGAGATCATCAAAATTAGGAGATCAACCAAAGCTTTCCTGAAGTTCAAATGAGCCAATGATGACTTTTCTTGCTTTGTGCTAAGACTAGCTCTGGTCCAAAGCTATGGAATTAGAAATTTCTTGAATGACAAGTAATTTGACTGGAGTATTCTACTGGTTTCCGAAGCTTCCTAAAGAACAAAACAAGAATACGCTTCCTCTGGCAAGTTTATTTTTGCATTATGCAATGCAGCCAATCCAATACTACTGGGTTTGCTCTCTGGTATGCAGAACCATGAATGGCCCAGTGGGTTTCCATTTATAGATGATTCATTAAAAGGAGCCCACTCAAAGCCTGGAATAGCCACTTGGTTTGGGAGTTCCTTTTGTGATCCCTCGTCATGATCCCTGCCACAGAGTACTATTTGAGGAACATCCAGAGTTAGCTAAACTTCTGGTCAGTTTGGAAACCATTCGACTTCCTAGTTTGTCTTAGCCATGAAAGGAAAAGCACTCACTATCATAGTGCTTTCCTGAAGTGCTCTTATAATATAAGTTACAAAGATTATTAAACTATTTATTGATGAGGATTGGTTCACCTGATTTTTCTTAACAGTCTTATAGTGCTATTTCTCTGCTTTTCCCCATCCTTAAATAACTAGTTTATTCATTCAGATAGCAAACATTTATTAAAATAAGCCCAGGTGATGGAGTTAAATTAGTGTTCCTCTTTTACAGAAACATTCATTTGAAAGTCAAATCTGATGTAAAATACTCGTTAACCACTACTGCAAAATACTCAGAGGCAGAAGAGAAGAGAATGAAGACCAAGAAAAGACTCAGCAAAGAAACAGGGCAGAAAGTTACAAAGAGTACTCGAGGGGGAGAAGGCACAGGTGGGATACACTGGCTGACTGCACTGGGAGGTCAGAGCTGGAAGCAGCAGCTGAAGAACAAGCCCCAGAGTTCTAGCTCTTAGCAACATGCACTGCCATTAATTACTGAGGACAAGAGAGCTTGTGATTGAGGGTAAAGGAACAAATTTAGTTGGCAGCATCTTCTAACTATAGGACTTGAGTGATGGTTCTTAGCAAATAAGCAGAAATATGTATTGAGAACTCAGGAAAGAAATGTAGCCGGAGACACAGCCTATAGGGTTATGAACGCTTCAATGTCTGTAAGAGCAGAAAGATGGCAGAGACAGCATTACCCAAGGAAATTATACACAACAAACATGGACAAAATACTCACTTTTGGGATTTATAAACATTTGTGAGAGGGGATGAAAAACAGAAGGTAAAAATGAAAAAGTATCCTGGAGAACTTCAAGAAGGATGCTAAATGACTAATGCAAAATACATCTTGAAAAGGGAGCCTGCTAGCTTGATCAGTGTGAATTAGCAAAAGCACTTTCAGGTGGGAAACTGAGTTTATAATATATATGCCAAGTTTCAAACCCAGCTCTAACACTAGTTTAGTAACCCTGGGTTACCAACTCACCTGTAAAATGAGAATGATCCTTATTTTACCCACTTCCATACAATTATTGGATTTCAAACCAGTAGGGGGGACACAAATAAACTTGGTGAGGAAGAGAGTCTGGACAAACAGGAGACAATATTATATATGCTAATTACACAGGAGGTGGGAAAGAACAAACGTTTTGAATCAGACTCATTTCTGGAGACAGTTTGAGGTTTTGGTCAGTAGGAAGTTAGACACATAAAATGTGCCATCAGGTGATTATCTTTCCCGTTCCTAATTGTCTCCAGAAAAAGCATCTCTGGTTTGTGAAAATTAGTTTCAGTATCCTCCCAGATGGTGTCATTTTGTTGGTCCTGGTTAAATGATTCAGGGCAGATCCATGGCTTCATTTAGAGGTTCAAATAAGGAACTGCTTTTCTTCCTATTCCTTAAATGCTTAGCATGAGGTTGTACAAGTAGCAAGTATTCAGTATATGCAGATCCATTTTCTTTAATTTGATGAATATGTTGGATACCTACTAAGTGTTATCAGGATCATTGGGGCTTATACATATACAGATAAATACCCAAGATCTAAAAGATACATTTACAAGGACAAGCACAAAGCCTCCAATTTTCTCATCTGTAGAATGATACAGATGACAGAATTTGCTGGAAGGAGGAGTAGTTTTTAAAGCATCTTTCATCTTGCATGGTGTTTTGCAAGCACCGATGCATTTGTGCTTAGCTTCTGTTTCAAGGGTGGAACCTGTGAGAAAAGGCGGCCCATTTGCGAGGTCTATCTACTGCTGCCAGCCCCCCCCAATCCGGGGGGCTCACCACTGCTTAATAGTCCTTACAGCAGCCAGCGGTCTGGGTGAGGATTGCATCTCTAGGTAAGGAAGAGCAAATGAATTAAATCTGTTCATCTCTACAGCGCTCATTCATGGTGAGGCAAGAGGAAGCACAAACAATTATGATTTATTAGATGAATCGCTGGGCCAAATGCTACATTATTTTGCTTCCCTTGGGGTGGAAAAATTGCCCCCAGGTAAAATTTAACTTCCAGTGAAATGCTTGTTCCCTCTAGAAGTTTCCTTTAGTTGTCCAAAGGCTTCACAACTAATTAGCCATACCTTGTTTGTGGTTAAAATCAACCAGAATTGTCAGCATGAATGCTCTGATGATGCTTTTGCTGCTTTGGAGGAGTTTTATAGACAATTGATAGTTGTCAGCTTAACAAATAATGGCCAAAAAAAAAATCATGCTCAGAAAAAGAACTTGTAGTACAAGTAAACCCTTAAGGAAGATACACAGATATCTCATATATTTTGGCTCTAAGAGCCTAATATTTCTTCTCTCAGGCTCCTGATAGTCACCAAATTTGAGACATAACCTCAATTCTGAGCCCCGACTCCACAGCAGGGCTGCATGCATTAGTTGCATTTTGCCAGTTCAGCCTCTCTGGGTAGGCACTGGTGGCTCGCACCATGTCAGGGTTTTCCAGCTACTTCTCCCTGCACCTGGAACTCAGAACCTCAACAACAGTTTTGTGTCGAATACTAATTTTGAAATTCCACTTTATTTCTATGGGGCTTTTCTTTGAAGACAATTACATTGCTCGTAACACTGTATGAATGTTTTTGGGTGCTAACGACTTGAACTGAAGTCCAGTTGATTATGTGGCAAAGGGTACTCGTGAGAGACAATTAGATAAGAAAGTCATGGTGGTCATGAAGGGGAATAAAAACTAGCAGAGTCAATAGAACCAAAGATCATCCAAGCTCAACATGTAGGTATTTACTGTGTGCCTCTGATGTGTGAAACACCACACTAGTCTGGATGATATGGTCAGCAATATGGCATATTGTAATATTATTAGACAGCAGACTCTAGACGGGGCCCGTCCTTCTCACCTTGTCATCATCCATCCCTTCTCCCCAACTGTGAGGAGATACGACTATCCACGTTTTACAGATGAAGAACTTGAGTGTCAGAGAAGTTGAGAGACTTTCAAAGATCATGGAGCCAGTGCATATTCTAACTGGGATTTGAAACCATTCTTGTCTGAAACTAAGCTTGTTAGTAAGTTTCCATTTGGGGTTTTGCAGTCTTATGAAAGAGACAGGCATGTACACAATTAAATGTAACACCGTATAAATTTCAGTATTATCTTTTATCTACCTATGCACCCATCAGCTATCTACTGATCATCTTTCCATGCATCCATCCATCCATGCCTCCATTCTGATGCATAAATTCTCCCCGCCCCCGCTATGTAATGCAGTAGTCTGCACGTCATTTCTGTAGCTGGCCCCATGAGAATAGGCAGTCGTGCTTTCTCTTAAGCAGTGGGTTGTCAGTAGTGCCCCTCGAATTGACTCACCTTCCCTTTTCCTCTTGCTCCTCATGTGCCCCTTCCCACTTCCCCTGGGTTGAACTTTCTAATGAAGTAGTAAACATAAGCTGCTTTGCCTCATGCTGTGTTACCTAGGGAATTGAGGCTTACACTCACATCCAGTAAAGGACCAGGAGACTTCATCACAAAAGAAAAAACATACGATGCCTTCCTAGGGCTGAGGGTGTTGAAAAAGGAAGAAAAACAGATTGCAAATAGCGCTGTCCTTGGCATTAACCCCAACAGAAAACTGGGTTGAAGGGACCCACAAAGGCTTTGCTGTGATTCCTGATCATTTTTCACTGGACTCAGGTAGGAGATATTAGCATACCTTTTAATGAAGTCCAAAAAAATCCTCAATCTGAATAACCTTAGGGAAAACTGCTTTCCTTCTCTGAGCCTCTGTTTCCCTGTCTGTGAAACAGAGACACTAATCTCTGTAGAACAGGACTTTTGTGACGGTGAAGTAGAATATGGAGCACGGCACCTAAATATATTTATTCTAATAATGATTAACGGCTTTCTGTTCCATGGGTCCCTCCTTTGGGTGTGGCATAAATATGTAGAAGTGATAGATGAAGATAAGTTAACTTTTACAAAGGAGCGGTCAGTGGAAAGCATGATGAACCAGATCTCTGATAAGTCTCAAGTAACAAGGTGTTTGATTGAATCTACTATTGAGGATCTGTTGACCTTCCTGCTTTGCAGGCAAGCAATCTCAATTGCCTAAAGTTTGAAGTTTTAGCAACAGCAGAAGAAAGAACAAAGGTCCTCCTTCATGAATCCTGCTAACAGCAATGATGAAGGAGTTTAAACTGATAATCTAAAATTATTGATTTAGGACATTTGTGACTTTTTCGGGCATTCTGTAGTTATTGTCCCTCGATGATCAAACATAAATGAGGTTTGGCTGCTGTATTCAATCAGGACTGGTTCAAAAAAAAAAAAGAAAAAAGAAAAACGGTGGGGCATACATAGCAATTACTTACAGCACTGGTGTAATTTGGAAGTGACATTTGAACTCACGAGTCATTAGCCAGAACTATTTGGATCTTCCCCAGGAAGAACCTGGGACATACAGTCCCAGCAGGTTTCTAGAAAGGAGATCTTAGAACAATTGATCACCCTTAGAACTAAACCATCCTCCAATAAGCATCTCTCATATTAAGCACATTTATTCTAGCACAGCCTAGCTGATTCTCCCCTCCCCTTTTTACTGGACAGTGAGAGACAAGAAACAGTGTAGGAGCAAAGGTCTTCTATCATCCAGGTGTATTATTATTTAAGTGTACTTTTTAATGGTCTTGCCAAGCTACCTATTATCATGCTTATTAAGCCTGAGGGTTTGACATTTATTCCAAAGAGCAGTGTGCAGTTGTCAAGTACTTCTCTGTGAATACAAATTCAAAGAAAATTCTGCTCAATGAGTCTAAGAAGATTGCTAGTGACCATAATTATACCTCTTCAGTGAGTCCTGAGGGAATGTCCTGGACGTGGTTTTAACTAAATGGAATATGGAAAAATATCCACATTAACAGTTTTTGTGCATACCAGCTGAAGACAAGAGGCACTTGTTTCAGAACAAGAAAATACTTTTTGTCTTAATAGTTTGTGATCACAAAACATGTAAGTCATACTACCTAAAAATGGGTAGCATTTCCAAATATGTCTGTTCTTGAGGTCTTATTGACCTAAACGGAATTCCTTACACATGAACTAATGGGGCAAAGGAAATTTTGACAACTGCAACAAAATAGCTTATTTTAAAACATTCCTATAGATTAATGCTTTATACACAAACAAGTCTGACTTTTCCATGTTTGAAGTAGGAAATAGTGCATAACCTGTATTTTGTTTTTCAATTCAGATGACAAAAATTTAAAACTCGAGTAGACTTTCCGTGCGACATCTGGCCCAAGGGCTCTGTTTTGGAAGTAGATGAAGTAAGAGCAAAGAGAAGTGGGGCCACTTCTCTAACTGGACGAAGGCAGAACCAAGGAGCCAGAGTCCTTGGCTGTTGTCTGCCCTTGCTGGGGCAGTGCTGTCACAAGGCCCCACATCAAACTCTTAAGTGACACTTTGCTCTTTCGGATGATGTTGATGCAAGTTGACTGTGGTGGAACTATATAAAGCTTAGGGTCCAGATATTCATATTTTCTTACAATAAAGTAGTCTCTTAAACAAGAAAGTAATAAAAAGTGTGTGTGTGTGTGTGTGTGTGTGTGTGTGTGTGTGTTTGAACAAGCAAATGAAAACAAAGACCAAGTCTAAGATAAGACCAAGACCAAGGCAAGGCACAAGAACAAAACGAGACTGAGCTTAGAAACAAGACCATCATGAAGCCAAGAATAAGAATCAGAAAAAGAGTATCCTTGTCTAAAGAGAGAAATGATTTTTTAAAATAGAAAACACAGCAAAAGAACTGAGGTATTTGAATCAAAGACTACAGAAGAGAATTTTAATTTACCAAAGGCAGTCATAAAGCTCGGATGAATCACTGTCTTGTTTTAAATCTAAATTCTTCTTGTCACGTATTTGCTGCTTTATTGTTGATTGTTACCTATTTGCTATTCTATAGTGGATGACTTAAGAGGCTTTTATTAAAAATGCTGCCAAGATGCAGACTAACTGAAGTGAAAACCTTCAGGCTATTCTTTCTATTTTTAAAGATGTAGAGCGGTGAGGATAGTGGTGAGGTCAGAGGGATAAGGGATGTCAGTCCACAGGTGCCACATTGCACCATGGATGAAAAATTCCAGACTCCACCGTATGGCACGGTCTGTACAGAGCTGTGCTGGTAACTGAAATTTGCTTAGATGGACCTTAAATGTTCTTACCATACACACACAACAGGTGTGCACAGATAGATGTGTCAATGGTCTGCAATGCAGTAATCATTTCACCATGTTCAGGGACATTAAAATTGCAGTATTTATAAAAACATACATTTAAAAGTCAATGCTTCAAGGAAATTAAACAATATATTCACAGAAGGACTACAATTCTAGAGAGATGAGTTTAAAAATCAATATAAGAAAGTGATAAATCAAGGCTAGTAATAGCATATTACTGTTTTTGGAAAGGCCTCTTTCCTCTTGCGTCCTCTCTCCATTTATGGTCTGGCTATTTCCGGTGCTTCTGAGAAACTGAAGTTAAAAAAAAAAGGATTCTACCGAAGCACCTGGGAAATTATGTCACCTTGAACCTGGGAGAAATGATTTCAGAGTGTGAAGCATCTGGGAAGGCCAGGTGAGTTTGAGAGGGCATCGGTATTACACAGCTTCTTACCTAATGTGTTATAACACTATTTTTATCCCTTACAACTGTCTAAAAGAATTCTTTTTTAAGACACTGTATGCTAGTTACCCCAAAATATTCTGTGGTAGTGAGTTCCAAAAACTAATTACATGTCACATAAAAATACTCTTTGTATCTATTTCTAGTTGGGCCATACTTCACTCTTCTTGCGTAGATAGTTTACAGATGTTGCTAGGATTTCCGATTCACCAGTTCTTGCTATTGTGGGTTGCTAAGTCTGATCGTTGTTTTCCTTTCTAAACATGTCTGCTACTGCTGTTCACATTAGCATTCTGTTTACCAGACTATCTGTATTGGAAATGGGCTCTGTTGCAGCCTCACCCTCTCCTCTTCTATCATGTGGAATCATCTTTCTCTAGGCTCTCTAGGACAGTGACCCAGATTTTTTTTAAATCTCTAGCCCAGTAGTAGTCTTCCATGGTCTGCAATTTCTTGAATCTAAAATCCTGGCAACTCTGTTGGGATGTATGACAAACACATAAAATTCATCCAACCCAAAGTCAATACTCACTGTCCAGACTTAATACCACAAACCCTGTGTTCTCCACTCAGCAGACAAGATGGGCGTCCAGTCCCACCAGATGGGAGGGTGGGAATGTAGTCTCGCCGAGCTTATGCTGCATCTCCACAGGATTCACTTAGGCAAATCTAGTTTATTTTTATTATTTGCCATTAATATGAATGTTTATAGTAGAAATTTATAAAAGAACACTTATGACATTGATGAGATAGGTAGAATGTGATATTAATTTTTGAAAGGTATCAAAGCCAACGGGATGAATGTCAGATTGTTCAATCACTGTGGATAAGCTAAATTCTGCGGAAATTGCTGATAGGCTACCTACTACCCTAGAAAACCTCCCGTAGCTCCCTGGACTCAGTACATGCACATGATGCCAGGGACTGTGGAGACCTTGAACTTGGAAATCAGAATATCTGTCCTTGTAAAGAGTTCATACTTGGTTTGCATCACGGGTACTGCTCTTCCCTTGGAGAAGCCCTGGAAGTTGTCGCTGCTAAGCGTCCTACGAAGTCAGAACAATCCCATGTCCCCATGTACTCAGACGTCCCACTGATAACTGTCACAAATAATCCATGCGGAAAACTTATTGATCATTATATGACCCTGGTTCGCAATTCCATTTTATTTATATACAAAGGGATTTTTGCGTAATGGTTTCACATACCAAATTTTCCAAGGATTTAACAGCATAAATCCTGATAGAAACTTGGACTTAGTCTTGGCTAAAACTCTAGGCAGATGTGCTCACCCTTTTAGAAAGTTACAGCACCCAAGCCAACCCTGGTCACACCTTCAAGTCACTGGGGCGACACCTGCTCCCCCATCTTCAGCCCCAGTTGCTCATCGGTGGTGACTATTCTACATAAAAATGCTAGCATCCCACGACTTCTTTATGTCTGCTAGTGCAGCTTATTTTATTATAAATTACTTTCTTTTTATTACTACTTTATGGTATAGTTATGCTGGTATAGTGGTTTTATAAAAATTATATGTGTAGGCAAAATATATGTGTGCTCTGAATTTCATTTCAGGAGACAAGGAGGTTGTTATAAAAGTGCAGGGAAGGAGTCTGATCTAATGGAGAACCACTGCCCTACAGGGTAAAACATACAAATACATGGATAATCTTGGCATCTCTGCTCCCTTGTAGTAACATAAGGGGCATCATTAGCCAAGCCTTGAGTAATGCACACATGCATATTTTTTAAGTTTACTCTTTTTCTATAGTATACATTTTCCAGTCTTTTTTTACTTTTCCTGCAAAAGACCAACTCGGCCTAAGGAAAAGGAAATGCTACTGGTTAATAAGACACTAGAGAAAATAAACCATTTTCACAGAAAGATTTCACACAAGGGGAGCCCACAGGCAGGGGGCCGAGGGCAGCAGAGAGCAAAACCGGAAGGCCAGTTAGTGGACAGACGCACCAGGACATCTGAGCGCGTGTTCAGTGGCCCTGTGGTAAACAGTGCTGACCCTGTCCTTCTGGACGTGACTGGATAAAACACTCTGCACTGAATGTTTTCTTTCTCCACCAATGGTGTTTGACAACTCTGATTGACATTAGGGACTGCACTGGAGGTTGCTAGGTGACAGAGGCCAGGGAGGTTGCTATGAACAGGGATTAGGGCAGTCCTGGGCTGAGTTTATGCCAGATTATGCCAGAAACTTCAGAGTACTCATTTTCTTAAAAAAAAAATTAAAAAGAAAAGAAAAAAGAGGAGGAGGAGGGGCAAAAAAATCCCTGTTAAATACATAGACCTGACCATTGGGGGAATGGCAGTGACACCAAAATACACAAAACAGGGTCAAAAGCCACAGGGGCATTATCCTAAAAGAAGACAGACAGATCTGGCAGATGTCCTGAGGCAGAAACATCTATTTCTCCAGCCCTCCCACCCCTACACCTCAACTCAAGGATCACAGAGTTCCTTCAGAGCTTAGTTTATAGAAGTTTAAGGAGTAATCAGGCACTGCATCATGGGACATTTGGGCACTGCATCATAGGACATTCGGGCACTGCATCATGGGATACTTTAGCCACAGGTTAAACCCAGGGCTAGACCTGAGCGTTCCCAGAAAAACAGGTAATTCACAGGCAACCGTAACAGAAACGACTCTGTGCTGTTACTATCCGGCTTTGCAGAGCAGCTCCCTACTCAGTATGCCCGAGAGCATTCTAGGAAAGCCTGTGACTGCGGTATGCATCCTAATGACAACCTTTCACTGCTTGCCTACCAGCACAGCCTGTTCTCGGAAAAACAATCCAGAACTCCACTTTGTCACCCACTTCTTGGATTCAGGACGCCAGGACTTTCTCACCAACAGTGAGCCATCATACCTCTCCTCGTCTCTCTCTCCCGTGAGTACCATCAGTTCTTCTGATACGCAATTTGTTGGGCTCCGGACTGCCCTCACATGTTATCTTGGATGTATGTTTATCAACATGGCAAGTTTATACAAGAACAAGCGACAATCTCCAGGGCGGAGTGACTCGGCACTGCCCTTCCTCAGGTAATCAGTGGTGCTGGGGTTTGAATTTGGGTCCAGTTCATAACCACTGCATGAGGACCCTAAAAGTTCCTAGAGGGCTGGCTTTCTTGTGTTCCCAAGCCACCCAGTAACTTCCTCTTCCAAAACTCTGTGTATACACCTCTGGTCAGTACCTGTTTTCTCATCAGGACATGAGGCCCCCACGGAAGGAATGGTGCATCTTGCTTTTTATCTGTCCCTGAGGCCTGTGGTGTGTCCAGTGCAAAGGAGCGGTGCAAACATCTACAATGCTTCCAGCTCCTAGGATTGCACTTTGGTGTTTACAGAAGGACACTCAGGTTCTTTATGGACAAATACCAGGTGCCCCTTTCCAATCATTTATAAAATAACCTCAGAAACAAAAGAAAAGGAAAGCAAAATCCTTCTATTTAAAGTATGTACTATGCTTAAGATTCATATGTTTTCTTTTTCTGCTAATGTTTCTGCTAATGTGTTTCTAAACATGTATCTTTTCATTATACACACTATATGTAAAAATATTTACATTTATTACTAGGAACATATATTAATTAATGAGAATCTTAAAAATTAAGTCACTGTTAGTATGCTTATCACTAATTAAATCTTTAACAACACAAACGATTAGGAATAATACAAATGTCCGCATGTCAAATAAACCCATATTAGTAGCAGAGTTATCTGTGCTACCCAAACCTGGAATGTGTATCTGTATGATGGAATACTATACAGTGATGAAAACGGACAAACTAGTATACAACCAACACTTGAGCTGAATCTCACAGCAGAACTTTGTGTGGAAAGAGTCACGTGTCCAAAGTGCGTCAAGCCCATGTATATAAAGTTCAAGCACAAGCTGAACAAATTTATGGTGTTCAATTCATTGATAGTTCTTGCTACAGACATACCAGTGATAGGAAAGAAGCACAGGAAATTATGACTTATGCAATTCTGTGTGTTGTATTTTTATAGAGGTCCACTTTTTAAAAAGTTTCTCATACTACACATATTTGTGGGTGTGCATGGGTGTGCATATGTATAACAAACTGATGGGGAGACCCCTCTCCAGCTTTTCCCGCATGAGTCTACTGTTTATTTACTTATTTATGTTTAAGCGTCCCAGGAACCAGTAGAAGACTACCTCTCCATCCATTCGCCTTGAGGGTTGGAGGTTGAAATTCAGTTATTCCCACTTCTAAACCCCAGCTGTGGTTTCAGTGAAGAGTTTCCTAGCCCGGCAGAACTGCCTGATTTAAAACTCTTCCACACTACTGACATGAAGGAAAACGTCACTTTTCACAGAATACTCTACACAAATGTTAATGACTAATCAAATGGCATTTAAGAAAGTTTTTAGTTTGTAGCCCTGTTGACAGAATTTAAACATTTTCTCAAGCATAAGTAACATCCTCCCACCAATATTTTCCCTGCTGTATTGAAGCTGAGAACTGTCACCATCTGTTTTAATAATAAAACATAATTAAAATATGCAGTCACAGTTAGAAAGTTGGGAGTGTGTGTGTCC
>RJWT010019897.1:0-18198 GCA_004365215.1 Cuniculus paca | reverse complement strand
GAAGCCTAGCTTCTGGAATAATAGTGAAAATTCACTGTTTTCTTGCTTCTTTTTTCCTCACCCACCTACAGCCATCTGGCTTCTGCTCCATCATTTCTCTAGAATCAGAGACACAGCTGATCTCTCACTGCTACCTCTGACAGGACTCAGGGTTCACTGGGTCCTTTCTACTAAACTTGACACCCATACCCTGACCACATGATCCTGTTTTGTTGCTTTCACAGCATCATTTGGAATTATCTCTTTTTCCAAGTTCATAGAACCTGCATATCTGTGGTCTCCTCACCCATAATATGGGGCTAATAATATCTAAGTCACAGAGTTGTTAAGGGGACTAAGGGTTAATACACATTCTGTGAGCAACAGAAAGGATGAACAAACCATAACATATTCAGAATAAAACAAAAACATGGATGAATCTCAAAAACATGACGTTGAGGGAAAGAAGCCAGAAACAGTATATACAATATAATTCCATTTATGTGACATCCTAGTGATCTATGGTGACAGAAATCACCACAACACCTATCTGTGTGGAGGGGGCGGGGGCTGTGACTAGAAAGAGCAAGAAGAAATTTTCAGAGGTAATGAAAATGTTCTTTATCTTAATGAAGTATTAGTCGCACAAGATTCTACATTGAACAAAACTCATTGAGTCATACACTAAAACTGGTACATTTTATATTCTGCAAATTATGCCTTCATACAGAAAGACAACAAGGAAGAATAAATATAGAGTCATATACTGCATATGACATTTCCATCAAAGGCAGAGCACTCGTACCATGGTAGCCTCCTATGATGATATCACCTAATGACAACATAGCTGTCTCAGTTTAAGTATATAGTACTATCATGTTCATATAATGACAAAATCAATGAAGCATTTCTCTGTGGTTAAGTGATGCTCTGAAACTCCTCTGCTCTCCCTGGTCCCTTGCCCTCCTGGCATAGACCATGACTGCATGTAAAATGCTTAAACAGTGCCTGGCCATATAGCAGGTGTTCACCAAACACCAGTTGCATTATTAGCTACTTGTGTATGGCTCCTTGGTTAGAATATTAGGTCAAGGGCTAGGTCTGCCAGGTTCTCTTGAAAATCCCCATGATCTAACATGTATATAAGTTGCACTTCAACTGGTTAGGATGTTAGCTAAGTAAATGAAGGAATGGATTTCCTGTGATCACACCATCCCCTACACATTCCTCCCCAGCTGGCATGGCCTCATTCTTTTCCTGGGGCTTCTTTTGGCCTTGTTGTCCAGGTAGGACTCCTCAATTCCTGTCCTAGACCTCCTCTCTCCTTTAATGTTCTCCCTGGCTTTCTCCTCAACGAACTTTACATTTGTCCCTGTTAAATTCTACCTTACCAGATTCAACCCTTCACACAAGAGACCTTGGCCTCCAGCCCACTGCATAACTGCCTCACTTTACATTTCCATCCATGTAGGAGAGAAGATTACCCATGAAGGTGAGAAAAAGAAAAGGCCCTTTGGGTTGGCACTCACAGGTGGACAATGATGAAATACAATGATGACAAGGCAGAATCTACATGAGAGACCTTAATGAGATCTGTGGAAAGACAAAGGATGTTGTTTTATTTGAGCGCAATCCTTACAAACCCACGTGCCCTGCTCGGGATATGAAGAAAGTGCAAACATCACAAAAGCATCAGTTAGAGTGACCCACATCACAAGTTGAACCTCCATCATTTTGCCATGAAAGTCATCTACTGAAGAGAAAATGGTGATAAAGACAGTGAAAATCCAGTACCATAGTGGGTATACTTAAGTGAAGCAGAGAGGTTGAATTTTAGTGAAGTTATCATCAGGGGACACAACTGTCAACTTCAGATATTGAAGGGCTGCTGTGTAGAAGATACAAGACAAGAAAGCTGAATTTCAGCAAAGCAAATAATCCGATGGACCTAAGATTTGTGAATGCTTACTATGCACTTGTACCAGCATTTAACATGTACTAAACCGTAACATGTACTAAATCAGCCAAGCATTTAACATGTATTAAATAATTGGTTCTGGTAAGTACTATTGTTATCCTGTTTCACAGGGGAGAACTCTGAAACAGGAAAGTCAGGGACCTTGCCTGGGAAGTTCACCTTATAAAGACAGAGGCAGAGTTTGAACCCAGGCCAAACTCAACCTCAAGGATATCCTGTTTCTTTAATAATTCAATAGTCAGCGTCCAATTCAATAGTTAAAAGTCCAATTGAACAACCTCTACAGTGCTCTGAAAAAGGAGATCAAAGAAGACACCAGAAAATGGAAATACATTCCCTATTCATGGATAGGCAGAACCAGTATAGTAAAAATGATGATACTTCCAAAACTGATACACAGATTTAATGCAATTGCAATCATAATACCTCACAGAACTACAGTGAAAATCCTAAAATTCCTATGGAACCAGAAGAGGTCCAGAATAGCAAAAGTAATCCTGGGTAACAAGAGCAAACAAGGAGGCATCAAAACCTTGGGTTTCAAGTTATATTACAAAGTCATAGTGACAAAAACAGTGTGATACTGGCACAAAAACAGACATGCAGATCAGTAGAACAGAATAAAATATGCAACTCCAGGCACATTCAGCCATCTTGATCTTTGACAAAGAGGCCAAAAACATACAGTGGAAGAAAGATAACCTCTTTAATAGACAGTGCTAGGAAAACTGGCTATCCACCCATATGTCTCACCATATACTAAACTAAAATCAACATGCAATGGAGATCTCAATGTTAAAACAGAAACATTTAATCTTCTAGAAAATAAAATAGGTAAAACTCCTGAAAACATAGGCTTAGGGAGGGTTTTCTGAACAGAACCCCAAATGCACAAGAAATAACATCAAGAACAAACAAATGGGATCATAGGAATAAAAAGCTACCACACAGTGAAAGAAACAACCAATGGAATGAAGAGTCAAACTATAAAATGGGGGGAAAAATTTGCCAGCTATACCTCAGACAGAGCACTAACATCTAGAATATGTAAAGAACTGAAAAAATTAGACTCCCCAAAATAAAAGACCCCATCAAAAAAAATGGGCAACTGAAATGAATAGCAGAGTAGCACAAATGCCCAAAAAATACCTGAAGAAATGTTTAACATCTCTGGTCATTAGAGAAATGCAAATGAAAACAACACTGAGATTCAAACTTACTCTACAAGGAATGGCTGTCATCAAGAAATTAAATTACATAACAAATCCTGATGAAGCTGTGCCAGAAAAGGATTGTTGTTGGTGGGCATGTAAACTAGTACAACCATTATGGAAATCAGTACAAAGATTCTTCATAAAAAACTAAAATCTAGAAGTTCTATTTGACTCATTTATTCCCCTTTTGGGTATCATCCCCAAAGAATTAAAGACATCATACCACAGTGATATACGTATTCTCATGTATATAGCAGTACAATTTATAATAACTAAATCTTGGAAATAGTAGATGTGTCCATCAACAGGTAAATGGATAAAGAAAACATGATTTTATTTATATATGATGGAGTACTACTGTGCCATAAAGAAGATAAACTAGAGTCATCTGTAGGACAATGGATGCACCTTGAGACCATATGTTAAGTGAAATAAAGCAGACATACAAGATTAAATATCACACGGTTTCTCTTAAATGAAAACCCCAAAATATAAATAAAGAGTAAAATGAAAGATATATAATAGGGAATAGGGAGAGATATCTTTTGCAAATGGGAGAGGGACCAAGAGATGGCAGGAGAAAGGGGATGAACAAGGAATTGAGATGTGCTATGTACATGCACCAACTCTCCAAAAGGAATGTAATCATTATGTGCTGCAAATATGAATTAATAAAAAATAAAAAAAGAAACTCATCCTTGCACTCGGAGGCTGAAGCAGGGGGGTTGTGAGTTTAAGACCAGCTTGGGCTACAAGATGAGGTCAAGGCCAGCCTGAACTGCATAGTGAGACCCTGTCTCAAAAAGACAGAAGAAAGAAAGAAAGAAAGAAAGAAAGAAAGAAAGAAAGAAAGAAAGAAAGAAAGAAAGAAAGAAGAAAAGAAAAGAAAAGAAAAGAAAAGAAAAGAAAAGAAAAGAAAAGAAAAGAAAAGAAAAAAGAAAAGAAGTGACTCAATGATTAGAGTCACCTGGGGGTCAGCTGTTTCTGTAGAACTTACTAAGCCCCCACCACCAGGCAACTCTTTTAAGAGGAGGCTGTGTGTCCCCCTCAGGGAGACTCCAGCAAGCAGGGCCAGTTGAGAAGAATCTGGGGCGGGGAACCACATGGCCTCTGGGATCTCTTCCAGCTCTAAGATCCTACTAGTCTATTTTAGAACATTCTGCCACGAGGTTATTAACAAAACCTAAGAGTTGGCTCCCACTCCAAAGTGTAATTTTGCCTCCTCTGACTCACTCAGACAGAAATACTTGGAGAAGATTCGTGGGTGGTGATGGCAGCCCACTCGCCTCCAAAGGACATATCTAGACTGCACAAGCTCCCAGGAGCACTGCATGGAGTTCACATCCCTCCTCTCTGCTCACCAGGAAATGAAGGGCTACGTAATGGGCAGGAGGCTCCCAGTTCCTGGGGGTTGAGGACTAGGTGAGAAAGGTTATTGGGTGTAGAACACAAAAGTGAGGATGTATAGTGCTTCCCAGTCCTTTAAGTGTCAAGGCACACAAGGAAACAACAGTATTTATACTGCACTTTAATGAGAGGGGCTATTCGTGGCCAAAGGCAAAAAATCCTTGAGTTTAAGGATAAGTCACTCCAGACCCTGCCTCGATGCAGAACAGAAGTTATCATCTCCTACTAATAAGCTGTTCAGAGACCCCCAGGTGGAAAGTCTGGGATAGAGGAAAATAAGAATGAGAAAATAGGGGTTGGGGATACAGTTCAGAGGCATAAGCGCCTGCCTGGCAAGCACGAGGTCATGAGTTCATCTCCAGCCTGCAAGGAGCAGGACAGAGGGAAGAGATGAGAGACGGTAAGTGACTGCCCCACGTCTCCCCCACTGACTTCCATCTCTCACCCATGAAGAGCAAGAGTAAGGCATCTCACCTCAGAAGAACCACGCTGTCAGACATGAAAGCACCAATGGTGACATCTGAAAGAAAATAAGTCGTAGCATTTAGACACTTGTCAAAGTCTACCAACAACAATTCCCCCCAGCATGGTGCTCTGCAACAACTGAGGCCCAACCCTAAGGTCAGGGAACTGCCAGAGTCTGGACTGTGCCATGGTTTTGTAAGAATTAAAACTACATTGTCCCAAACGGTAGCCTAACACATGGCTATCAAAACTGGTCTGAATTGAGACAGATTGTAGAAATAATACCATATTTCAAAGAACTAATTTTTTAAAACCATTAGCTAATTAATAATTTCTATCTTGATTATATAATAAAATGATAATATATTAGCTATATTGAGTTAAATATTATTAAAATCAACCAGGTATTTTATCTGTATTTGGTTATTAGCGTATCTCAATTTATACATGTGGCTTGCTTTCTTTATTTCTGTTTTCTCCTTTCTTCAATATCTGTGCAGTAAATAGAGATACTCAGAATTAAGTAACTCTTGGAAAATGACCTAGGGCAGTTTGTACTACTAAAAGCTCTAAAAGGTTTGCCATCACTGACCTAGGGTCCATCAACCACGGGAATCCTCACCTCCCACTCACTCTATGAGACATCAGGTTCTCTCTACACCCTTGCCTATAATGCAGGGATCATTATGCCCAAAATCTGCCAAAGATACCAATATTTTGTATTTAAATTAGAAAATATCTATTTGTCATTAAGTGTAACATTTACTAATCATTAAACATATGAAATATTTAAACATGTATTAAATATATCAAATCAGAAATTTAAATAAAACATACAAAAATACTTGATAAACTAAGTAATGCTTGGTAAACTCAGACACAGGTTTAGTTAGTAATGTTTTCTGTTTGGTTTTTGGCTTGTTTTTATGGTGTGCTAGCGATCAAACCCAGGGTCTCACACATGCTAAAACAAGTGCTCTACCATTCAACCACATCCTCACTCTTTAATAATATTTTTTTCTAAATAAAGTATTCACTCATCCAATAGCTCCCTGCCTTCCTTCCCCCTCAACATGAACCCCTTAACCTGGGGCTTCATTAATAGTTGGCAGAACCAAACATCTGAGTCCAAGAGAGTCTAAATCCACGTCACTAAATGAAAAGAGCTACACAACGTCCTCATTAAGGGAAAACAACAGCAAATCTATAAGTTATAGTACTCCTAAAATTTCTGCACTTAGGTGTATTTATTAATTTTATTGTTCTTCAATAGAATTCTTTAATTGATTGCATGTTTGAAACTAAATGAACCTGACAAATCTGTCACTTGTTTATGAAAAACACAAAAAATGAAGTTCAGATCCATTGTGAAATGTGAACACATCTTCTTAGCACGCATTCATACAGCAGCAGCTGAGCCACTGGAAGATGTGAGTCCCTGCCAATGGCTGCGGGCTCTGGTCATTCCTAACATGCTCTGATGTGCAGCACTCTCAGCCAGAAAGCAGGGGAACACTTTCTCCCTCTCTGCCTACTGGCAACACTGTGAGTTGGACATTGCATGTAGCAGAATTTTACATATCCTAACATGCTCAATCCATAAAGATATTATTTGGAGATGGCCTCAGACTGCCTATTAAAAGGAGAATTTCATTCCCAAACTTATATAATAACAGGACTGTCTATCTTAGGACAAAAGCTTCAGCACTGACCCTTTTCTATTCTCCCTGGCTTATAAAGTCTAAAGGGTATGCAAAACTTCTGTCCCTAAGAAAATACAAAATGCGGTGCCCTAGGATTTTACTAGTTTTCATAGATTTTTAAGTAGGAAGAAGTATTTCTTCAAAAGTAAGACGACTATATATTCCTGAAAATGTTTCCTGAACTCCATGATGATTTGAGATTTTTCCACATTCCTACCCTTCCTTCTTTACCTCACTTCACTCCATCTTCAAACACCCAAAGAACCACTATCTCACTACCCAGTCAACTTTACATAAACTAGGTTACCACCTGGGGTCTTGACTGGAAATTTCACATTTTCATTTAATTAGCCTCAACCTCCACAATGTATTCATTCACCCTGAAGACCAGTGCAAACACAGACAGGCTACTCATCCATCAGCAAGGGGACCTGGCTTTCTTCTTATCCAGATCTCTCTGTAACTTTCTTTTAAGAGAAAAGGGGTGGCTCCTTTTCCCTCTCAAGAGGAAGAAGTCTTTAAATATGAGTATGATTAAATAGAAAACAAAATATATACTACTTTATTCTTTTAGTAGTACATGTTTGCAATATATAATGATTACATTCACTGTTGGGATGAGTTAAATAATCTTCTTGGAAATGACCTGAGAATCCCTCTTGCATCTGGTACATGTACATAACACGTTTCAATTCCCTTTTCCCCACTCCCTCCACCCTCTTTTATTTTTCCAGCATTAGGTGTCAAATATATATCATTCTAAATGGACAATACTTTGCTTTGCTTTGCTTTGCTTTGCTTTGCTTTGCTTTGCTTTGCTTTGCTTTGCTTTGCTTCATGAGAAATACTGCCACAAAAATTAGTAAAATTCCAGCCTCATGGTACTTAAAGTAAATCATTTTAAAACTCAGAGATGAACTTCAACATTATTCATACCTTAAAATCAAACACCAGACAAAACACCCCATCCAACAGTGTGAATTTTCCTACTCTTCAATAGAGAAAATAACTGCTAACCACATCAGAAATTAGTCTACCTCATGTACCTATCTTTATCTCACGTGCCTTTAAAGAAAAACAGCTTACCCGGATAGCCGTTTCCATCCATATCAATGCCTCCTGATATGGTCTGCCCAAACATCCGCAGGACTGGGTTTATCTTCTGCCCAGACAATTTCTGAAACAGAGAAGAGGGACATGGAATCACCAGAAAACAAAGAGTCACCAATAAGAACTTGACACTGTTAACTGGCTTTCCCCAGGGTACCTGGTCTTCAATTGTTGAAAGGAAAAAAAAAGCAACTCTAATTTAATCAGGAGGCCGTTAGAAGGCAGTTAAAGACCACACACTCTTTTATTATTATTTGCTTTGGCCAAACTTCATCATTTTAAAATTTTGCTAAGTTCACTGCTTACAAATAAATCTTCCCAGACTAGCGTGACTTTTTTTTTAACATGCTGAAGTTCAAGATGGATAAAGTTTAACTTGCATTTCTAATAGGTTTTGTTTTGTTTTGACACAACTATAGCTGGCTGAAATTCTAGGAGCATGTTTACTTCGTATCTCTGTACCCAAACACTTTACATACTCCTGTCCCAAGACACGCAATAGTTTTGCCCTACATGGACAGGTAATTAACATATCCAACTAGAATTACAGCCGTGTGGAAACTGCTCCTCCAGTCAGCCAACCAGGAAATCTACAGACTCCCAAACTTCACAACCAGGATTGAACAGTTTTATCTAGTAAACCCAGAACTCTGTAGTCCTAACCTTCTATAATCTATAGTAAATCCCTAAGAATAAGCTGAAGCTGCCATTTTCCTTATAAGACAGCCCTACCAACCAGTCAAAGTTCACACCTCCACTACCATGGCACATGTCTGTTTATTACGCATCACAAAGTTCATCACATATCAACACAGGCATCACTGGTTCAAGAACACTCGCACAGCCAGCATTCATCATGCAGAGCTAAGCATCGACATTTGTGTGGCACAGATCTTCACAAAGACATCAAACTTCATGAATCAGAAAAGTCTCAGTTTCTGGCATCTAACTGGCTCCTCCCTATCTTCACCCCAGTTTCCATGGTAAGACTCACCTCCAAGTGCCCTCACTGTGAATGGCAGGAGACATGCTTTGTGTTTTCATGTCTTGAAGCAAAACCCACAACAGAACCAGGTTTATAAACATCAGGATCATTTTACCTTTATTTCCTTATGCTTTTCTTTACTGAGTCATCCTACAGAGAACTCATGAATGTGGGCAGAAGGAGTTTCCCCAAGATCTGCACATGGATGCTGGGATGTCCCCGCACCCTGCTGATAACTGCAAATAACCTTCTTGGAAACGACCTGAGAACACCTCTTGCCACTGTCAGCCACATCATCCAACAGGAAATGTGTGTGCATCAAAGTATAGATCAGAACACTGTAGGTAACACTGAAGAAATGCTTTTACTCCCAGGAAAAGCCTCACACCCTAGATGGCTCTATCTAAACAAACATGTGTGTCTGTGTACTTCTTACCAGCCATGCTTTGGAGACCATCTCGGCTCTGAAGGCTGAGAACACTAGCAACAGCTTGCCCTGGGTTTACATTTCTAAGGTATGCAGTGGCTGGGACTGGGGGAGAGAGAAGGGGTGGTCTATTTGGGGATGGCGATGCAGGCTTAAGTTATCCACAGACATCTGCAGACCATTATGCTATAAAGCCAGGAAGATAAGTCTGCTCAGTGCTAATAACCCTAAATGGAAACCAGGAACCTTGGAAAACCTCCACTTGACCAGGTTTACGTGCAGTGTCCACTGTGGCAGCAGAAAGATCACAGGGGCCGCCATGACATGCCCTTAGGGCTCTCAAACTGGGACAGGCACACAGGGATCTTAAAATCAACACTCTTCATGGAAAACTTAAGGAAAAGGAATGAGTTAAAGAGTAATGTGGAAGAAGTTGAGGCCCTGATCTCACCATTTATCCAGCAGAAATAATACCAATCTGGGCCAAAGAAAAGCAATTGCATTGCCCAGACTTGTTTCTGATTTCTTCCTCTATTTTCCACACACAGTGCTCACTCTGTCCAGGACCTGGGCCCACAAGGATCTATCATTAAAATGTTTTTTTTCACCTTTAAATCATTGACCTTATCATATATACATTAACAGCTTGGAAAAGCATACTCAGTTTTTAAAATTTTTTTAAATTTTTTTTTTCTCTCTCTCTTTAAAGAGCCCAAAACCACTTCTGTGTCAAAGCTGACAAGCCAGCATGCCTGCTGACAAAGGCAGGGCCGTCCAGCTGCTGATCCCGCTTCCTACTAGAGCCACTCCATACTAACCACAAAATGTATACTCCAGCTTTGTGCAGGGATTCCACCCAGCAACAAAACAAAACAGTGTAGAGCCCTGGGCAGAGGGGAAGCAGGGGTCTTGCACAGGTTGTCGCCTGTGTGATTAGCTTCCTAGGTCCAAGAACAAACTTCCAGGAGGATGTGTGCAGAATGACCCTGCCCTTTGCCCAAGCACCAGGTCCTCAGATGACTTTCAGCTTGTCACACTGGGAACGGCGTGCCAGACCAGGGTGGCTCCTGGGATGCAGATGTGGGCCCCACACTGTGCCCAAAGCTTCGTCCTCCTGCCATGTCAGCTGGGATGGCTTAAGAGCTTACTGCTCTCACGTTACTATACTTACTTCTAATGAAAAGAGGATGGTCCATGTGGACAGAGGCTCCTTGGAGCATATGGGCTTCATAGCAAAATAAGTTTCTATATCGCTAAGTTTTCTTACTGACCTGTCTTAAGTGGGCCTTTTTCCTAATGTAGAGTTGAGGAGTGGTAATGAACAGTTTCAGGAGTCAGACTGGGAAAGTTTCAACAGCCATACTGCTGCTTAGTATCTTGGGCAAGTTAAATACTCTCCCTGGGTCACAGGTACCTCAGAGAGAAACAGTGGATAATCAATGTGCCCACCTCACATGGCTGCTGTGAAGATTCACAGCAAGGAAAGGACAGAGCAGGCCCTCGGGAAACAGCCCCCTTCTCCCTCGACCCCTGAAGTGTCTCTCTCAGGCAAGGCACTGAGCTGAGAAGGCAGCCAACAGACAACGAACCTGTACTTTTTATATATTGCTTGTCAAACTTAAAACGTAAATACATACATGTAAATATGAAGGAAGGGCTTAGCACTTAAATCCTGGATAAGTATTTGCTGAATGAAAATTTCTCCATGTGAGCTGTCCTTTTATGTCACTGACCTCCTAGGAGAAAGATATGGACCAGTGCCACTCTATACACATCCACAAATGTCCTGACCATGCTTCTGTCCTGAGTGTGACTTCCTTTTCTCCCATGGGCTTGGCTTGACACCATCAGCAAGACTGAACAGAGAGCTGACACGGCACAAAAGCAGAACTCACCACTTCCACGTTCCCAACTCTGAGGTGATGCTAGAACTTTAACCGGCTCTGGTTTTGATGCCAGTTGTGACAACAGGCCATGCTAACTGTCAGGCCTTCCTCTGTGGACCAGTCTCTCTCTAAATATTTTAATGACAGTCCTTTGACTTAACACATAGCTGGCCGGTAAAGGAGACACCAAACAGAGAAACTTTAGTTTCTTGAGTAGCTTGAATTCTGTGTAAAACTTCGGTTATTATTTTCTGTAGGCCAAATGTAACCCTGAATGTGAGCAATATCAGGATGCTAGAGTACTTTTTTATATTTAATGAGTAATATCAATTGCTTTACTCTTTCACTAGAAGGTGGATGTCTGAAGGCAAGCCCAATGTTGTGCTCACAACAGAATACGGTACACAGGGAAGGTTCCATGCATGTTCATTGAATGAATGTATACACAGTTACCATGTCATTCTCACACAATTACCATCGAGTACTGGGGGACTATCCCACTGGCATCACCATGGTAGATATAGACTGCCCCTGCAAAGTCGTCCTCTTTGGGTGCACCAATGGCCACATCTGAGGGAGAAAAACAACTGTGGGTCAGAATGCCATATGCAATAATATGTGTGGATTCCTTAATTCCAGTTATCATGTCTGAGGCCCCTGATCCCAGAAATTCTTGGCTAATCATTTAAGCATTAAATTAGACATATTATCTCTTAGCTGAAGAAAAAAATGAATAGAAAGTTATAGAAGCTGAGGGGACTTCAGCCCTCATCCTCATAAGAAAAAGCAATGAAACACTGATATAAAGAATAACAAGCTGGGTGTAATGGTCCATATCTATAATCTTAGCACTAAGGCATCCTTGGGAACTTAGGGAGACCCTGTACTTATCTCAGAATTTTAAAAGGGCCGGGGCTATTGCTTAGTGCAAAGATATACAGATAGATAGATAGATAGATAGATAGATAGATAGATAGATAGATAATAGATATCCCACTCTAATCTCTTTCTGAGAGGGGAATTTCATAGACAATGGTTACTGTGTAACTGAGAAAGTCAATTTTATTCCTAAACAAAATGTACAGAATGAAATTAATTTCCCCAAAAAGAAAAATCAGTGTTAGTCTTGCAAATGACAGCTCCTGAATCACAACCTAGGTATTTCCCACTTTTTTCCCTTTACTTCTCATGAGAGTCATATGTCGGAAGAAGTGTGCATAAGGGCAGAGAACATGCATTCCCATGATCTCAAGAGAGCATTCGTGTGTCTGCCCTGACAAAAACGCTGATGGACTTTCATTGTAGACCAGGAGCTCCAGAAGTAGGAGCTTATGACAAGAGGACAAAGTCAGAGGGCAGCCTGCCACTTTGACACTGGGCCTACTGCTGCTCTTGGAGGACCTCTGCACTCCAGAGGAGACCTTCACTCACCTGCAAACCCATCATCATCGAGATCCCCCAGGCTGGTGATGCTCTCCCCAAAGTGTGCATTGTAGGCCCTGTCCCCAGTCAGGGCCAGCTGCTCCTCAAGGACTCCCTGGGAAACAGGACAGAAGAAAAAATGGGAGAGGAAAACACAGAGCCAAAAATTTTTTTAATTTAAAAATTGAAATCTAGAACTCAGAGCTCCTAGATCACATTCACTGACAGGAAACACCTAGGCAGAATCACAAGAACCCAAATTTCTCTCTCCTCATGGCAAAATAAGTGCCTTCTACACAGCAGGAAGGTCTCCAACAGCTGAGATGTGTTTCAGAGGCAAAGAGTATCACACTGGCCAATGACTACATGTCACTATCCTCATACTGAGCAGACAAGCAAGCCCATCTACTACACATCCCCACAGTATCCCATTTTCCTTGTGGCATAACATTGTTGCCAAAGTTGTTTTAAACAAGAAAATATTTTTCCCTTTCTCTCATGTGCCTTTCAGTACAAGTTCATAAGGCTGTTTTGCAAGGTGCATGTTGATAGAGGAGATCATAGCTCTGAAAATTCAGGCATCCCATTTGGATAGGGGTAGATAAATCACTATGCTTACTGCCATGTATGGCTCAGATTCAACATTCCTGAGCAAACACTAACTTACAGAGAGAGCGGGGTCACTGGTGTACAGTGGCAGTAAAAACCACCTAAGAATATCCACTCTGCTCCCAACCACTGGGCATGTGAATAGCAAGTACTGAAACGCAATCTGACGTTTTCAGAAGTAAGAAATGTCTAAACCCTCCCCAGTGGAGAGACACTACGGACCCACAACACACATATGAGCCATCCCATGAATGTCTGGCTTTTCTCATGACCAAATCTCTTCCACTGTAAACACAACTTTCAACTTGAAAACAAAAAAGATGTGATGATTTTTTGAGTCAGTGAAAGCCTACCCCAAAATACAAATAAAAGTCATTCCTCAATGTCTGTGAGGGTAGTGCCAGGACACCTTGGATTCTGAAATCTGCAAGTGTTACATAATTCTTGATATAAATTGTCACTGTATTTTCATATAACCTATATACACACGTTCCTCATACTTTAAACCATCTCTAGACTACTTATAATTCTAATACAATGTAAATGGCATTCAAATAGTTGTTACACTGTATCACTTAGGGATTAATAGTCTGTACATGGTCAGCAAAGACAATTCTTTTTGCTCTCATGGTTGGTTGAATCTGAGAAAGCACAAGCCATAGATCCAGAGAGCTGACTGTAAGTTATTTCTTCCTATTAGTGTGAAGGAGAAGAGGAAATAAACACAAGTAACTGATTCCTTTTGTGTACCCAGCACTGTATATCCATCTCCTCATTTATGGACTTTCCCACTTTATAGTAGGAAACTGAGGCACTAACTGCAAGCTACTTGTTCACATCACACAGACTATGAATTGGGAAAAACCAAGATTCAAATCCATCCACTCCGGAGTCATCACTTTTTTCACTCCTCCACATTACCTTATAGTTACTAACCAAACAGAACAGAGTATGTTTCAACATAAACAAAATGCTCTGGAGCTTAGGGTAATCATACAGCATTAAGGTACTCTGGGCTGGAGGTAGGGGGAGGTCACACATGGTTGCCTCATGCTCAGAGGAAATCTGGGAAAACTGTCATGCTCTAAGATTCCACCCCTAGCTTGACACACAGTCAGACTGTTGGGTCATGCAACTGCTTCATTCTCCTGTATATATAAATGGTGGGCAGCCACTGGCTATCCGTTATTCTCACCTATAGAATGGCCACTTTGTTTCTCCCTGTCCCCTACGCCTAGAACATCAGTGGAGATGCAGGTATCAAAAGGTCCAGGATAAACAACTGACTTTTTTTTTAAATCAATAGATTTTCAGGCACCAATAAAGAACTATCTGGGGAAAAATATCAGGAAAGCAATTCCAAGCACAGTAGGTTAAAAAAAAATATATAATACTGAGGAGTCATCCTAACCAAGGAGATGACAGACCTCTACAATGAAAGCTTCAGAACACTGAAGAAATAAATTAGATGGGGAGACCTCCTATGTCCATGGATTGGCAGAATTAATATTGTTAAAATTGCCATAATACCAAAAGTGATCTACAGATGCAATGCAATTCCCATCAAAAGTTCAATGACATTCTTCACAGAACTAGAGAAAAAAAAGAAAAAAACCAAACCCAAATTCATACAGAAACAAAAAACCCAGAACAGCAACAGCAATCTTAAGCCTAAAAAGAAAGGCTTGTGGCATCACAATACTCAATTTCAAATTATACTACAAAGAAACTGTAATAAAAACAGCATGGCAATGACACAAAATAGACACAGATAACAGAACAGGGAACACAGAAAGCGGGACATGGTGACATGGACCTGAAATTCCAGTAATCTGAGGTTACAGGGGCAAGAGGATCACAAAATCAGGTCCAGCCTGGGCAAGTCAGCAACACATCAAGACCCTGTTTTTAAATTAAAAAATGAAAAAGGGCTGGGGACATAGCTTAATGTGAAGGTCCTAGGTTCAGTCCCCAGTACCCTACTCCCAACACACACAAAGGAAACAACAGAAGACACAGAAACAAACCCACACAACTATGGCCATCTGATTCTTGACAAAGGAGTCAAAAACAAGCACTGGAGAAAAGACAGCCTCTTTAACAAATGGTGCTAGGAAAACTGGATATCCATGTGTAGAAGATTAAAATTGAATCCTTCTCTCTCACCCAGTACCAAAAAGGAAAAAAAATCAAAACAAATTAAGATCTACATATAACCTGAAACTTCTAAAACCACTGGAAGGAAACATTAGAAGCCATAAGCACAGGCAAAGACTTCCTCAATGAGACTCCAACACCACTGGAAATAACAGCAAGAATCAACAAATGGGACTCCATTGCACTGAAGTTTCTGTGCAGCAAGGGAAACAACCAAAAAAGTGAAAGATAAGCAACAGAATGGAAGAAAATCCTTCCCAGCTATTCTTCTGACAGAGGATTAACATTTAAAATATATAAAGAACTAAAGAACACCAAAAAATAAAATGGGCCAATCAATTAATGGGCAAATGAAATGTACAGACATTTCTCAAAAGAAGTACAAATAGCCAATAAGTATATGAAAAAATGTTCAACATCTTTAGCCATTGGAGAACACAAATCAAAACTACATTGAGCCAGGTGGGGTGACAGAAGCCTGTAATATGAGCACCTGGGAGGCTGAGGCAGGAAGATCACCATGAGTTCAAGGCCAGCCTGGGCTACATGGTGAATTCAAGGCCATCCTGAACTACATAGAGCCTGTCTCTCTCTCTCTCTCTCTCTCTCTCTCTGTCTCTCTCTCTCTCTCTCACACACACACACACACACACACACACACACACACAAATAAAAACAAAACAAAAATCTACACTGAGTTTCCATCTCATCCCAATCAGAATGGTCATTATCAAGAATACAAAAACAATTTTTTTAAACCATAAATGCTGAAAAAAATGTGAAGGGAAAGGAATTCTTCTACGGTTCTGGTAGGAATGGAAATTAGTATCGCTGCTATAGAAATAAATATGAGGCTCCTCAAAAAAACTAAAATTAGATGTACCATATGACCCAGCTATATCATTCCTTGGTATATGCCTGTCTTGGTTACTTTTCTCTCATTGCTGGGACAAAATACCCAACCCCCAAAATGAAGGAAAAAAAAGTTTACTTAGCTCGGTTTGTGGAGGTTTCAGCCCATAATCAGTTGGCTCCAAGGCAGAGTGGCATGGCACCAGGGCAACAGCTCAAGTCAGCAGCCAGCAAAAGTAGTCAGAGCAAAAGGGGGCAAAGCAAGTCTCTTTTCCTCCCTTATACTGTACACAAGCCACCCCCTCTCCAGGGCCAGTGTAGCACTCACAAAATCTCCTTGCCCTCCTCTTGCACAGGATAGGGATGTTTACAAAGTAAGAACCTTGGCTCCCTGCTGAGTCTCTTAGTTAAACTTCTAAACTGCTCAAGTTGACACAAAGTATCAACCATGATAATACTCTAACCAATCTAAGTCAGTATACTAACAGGGATACCTACCTACCCATGTTTATTGCAGCACAATTCACAATAGTCAAGATGGGAAACCAGCCTAGATAACCATCAGCAGTTGAATGGGTAAAGAAAAGGAGTCACAATAGGCAGTGGAATATTTAGCCCCAATGAAAAACAAAATTCTGTCATTTACAAACAAACGGATGAATATGAAGACCATCATATTGAGTGAAATAGAATTTTCTAAGACTGAAAATGAATGTTTAAATTTTTTAAAATGTATTATAGTAAAAGACACATTTCCAGTAAACCTCCTCAAAATACTCCTTCTTGCTTCAAATGCATTTATCCCATTATTCTTGCCACTTTCTGCAGCAGTTCTAGAAATCCTTTTTTTGAGAGTATCTTCAGTTGTGCTGTCATGGCTCTTTGACATCCTAAGAAGATTCAAAACTTTAACTTCCATCGTCATTCTTACTGGAAGAGCCACAAGTTGCACAGTGCCAGATGCAGTGAACAAGGTGAATGAGGTCACACAGTGATGTTTCTGAGTCTCTCTTTCCATTGGATGGCACCTGGCAGCAGAATTCATCATATTGTTTATCATATGGTAAAGATACAAAAAAGGACTTAAAAGTGCTTCAGAAAGTGGCATAAAAGATTTAAGGGGATTAATGGTAATGTGTCTTTTACTGCAATAAATTTTAATTTAATCATTCACTATATATGTTGACCTTATAAGCCAGATTCATAAAGAAAAAGCATGCCAGTTTTGAAGCCAGATGCAAATCCTAACCTTACCACTTCTCAGCTGTGTGACCTAGGCCATGTAACTTAACCTCTCTGGGCCTCAGTTTCTTCTTCTTAAACTGGAGACTCTTGATATCACGTGTATATCTCATTGACACTTTCATAGAAAGCAGGAAAAACAGTGCCTCATACACAGTCAGTACTCAAAAACTTGTCAGGAAGGTTTCTTCCTGGCCGCTGTACGTTTGTGGTTCTAACACTGTGTATGACTTCCTGCCAAAAGACCATTGTTTCCATAGCAAGAATTAAGCCATTTCACCTCCTCCGGATAAGGTGGCCCTGTGTGCATCCAGAAGACAGTGCTCAGTCACTACTGGCTGGACAAACGCCGCTCCCTCCCCGTACCCGTTCTGCCCATTGTACTCACATTTCCTCTGTTGATGTAGATGGTGACCTGCCCCTCGTCTCTGACCTCGGAAAACATGGGGGCACCCACTAGCAGGTCCGAAAGGCCATCCCTGTTCAGGTCAACTGCGCATAAGGAGGAGCCGAAGTAAGAGCCCATCTGCAACCAAGTCGAGTTGCAACAAAGTGTTCAGTGTCCACCCTTACACACCACGGCCCTTGCAGTGCTCTGGCTCTCTAGTTTCAGAAAAATTTGTTCCTGGCCCCTCCAAGGCTGCACCAGCTAAGCTACCCCAACCACCAGAATGCGCAAGGAAACAGTGAAGTACCCAGCACCCATGGGCCTTCTGATCATCCCGTGATCAAAGTTAAGGGGCTCAGAGTGCCCCTTTCCAA
>RJWT010019896.1:0-18197 GCA_004365215.1 Cuniculus paca | reverse complement strand
ATTTTAGAATTGCTTTTTCCTGTTCTGTGAAGTCTGCTGTTATTCTCTTTGGCATTGTATGACATTTATACATCAATTTTAGAAGTGTGACCATTTTGATTAGATTAGTTCTGCCCATGTAGGAACAAAGGATGTATTTCTATTCTATGTATGTTGTCTTCTTTGATTTTCTTTTCAGAATGCCATAATTTGTAATTTCTGTAGCTAGGTTAATTCTTAAGAATCCAATTTTTCTTAGTGCTATTTTGAATGGCATTTTCTTCTCAGTTTCCCACTAGGTTAAATATTTTTGCACAGGGAAGCTACTGATTCTTGAGTGTTGATTTTGTATCCTACTTCATTGCCAATCCTGGCTATTAATTCTAGAAATCATTGGTGGATCTTTTTTGGTCTTCTATGCAGATGATCATGTCGTGTGCAAATAATAATATGTGTCTTTCAGTTGGGGAATTTAGACCATTCATATTGAGAGTTACTACTGATAGCTATTGACTTATTCCTATTATTGTCTTATTTCCCTGTTGCTAGTTCCCTATCTTTTCCTCTTGCTTAATTTATTGACTGTTACTGGCATATTTGACCTTCTATCATTATTAGTTTCATTGTATCTTTGTTTTCATTGTTTAAATTCATTGAGAATTTTTTTAAGTGCTGGTTTAGCAGTCATCAATTTATTAGGTGTGCTTTATCTTGGGAATATTTTTTTTTTTAATTCTTTTACCTTTTGACACAGGTTCTCGCTATGCAGGTCAGGCTGCTGTTCTCGAACTCGCAGCAATCCTCTTGCCTCAGCCTCCCGAGTGCTGGAATTACAGGAGTGTGCTACGACGCCTGGCTCTATTTTGGAAATATCTTATTCCTCCATCAATTTTCAAAAAATTTTTGGCAGGATATATTAGCCTGGGCTGAAAAGTGTTTTCTTTTCTAGCTTCAGACTCTTTGCTCGAGCTCTCCTGGTCTTTACGATTTGGGTTGAGAGATCTGCTATAATTTTGATTGGTTTACCTTCATAAATGATTTGTTACACTTTTCTGCTGAGAAAATTATTTTCTCAAGGATTATTAATTCTTGCCTTGTTGGAATTCATCTTTTTGAAGAATGAGAAACTTCTTTCATTACTTCCTCAAATAATACTCAGGGTTTCAGAATAGAGCATTTTACTTTGTGTATTGATATCAGTCTTAGTTACTAGATATATGAAGATAATTGAATTACTTTTTCTCAAAATATGTAGGATATCAATTCTGTCTTTAACTGGGCTATGATCCGTTATTCTCTTTCTAATCAGCATAATAATTGTAACAATGTCATCATTTGCAAATTCTAAGTACCTGATCTTAGCATCATGTATGCAAAATGAAATATGGAAAATAAAATTTAAAGCAAAAGAAACGTGAATTTACAACTCTTTGATTTATATAATAATATTCTTTATTTCATTCTTTATATACATAAAATAACACATCACTATTCTTTGTTGAAATATTCATAATAATTTGAAGAATAACTGTATAAAGTCATGTGCTATATGTATTCTCTTTTGTAATACAATAGCATTGTGAATAATTATAGAAATTAATGACCTTGCATTAGTATGGCTTTAAATCAAGCAAAGCCTCTAAATTATTTTAATTGCAGCATCCAGTTAAAATATTTGGTCAATGAGCCTTTACGAATTATATTAATGTGCAAAAATAATTTTGCTGCAATATATATCATGCTAACACATATTTATAAGGTCTGACTTTAAAATATAATCTTTCTTACTATGTTATCTCCCTGAATTATACATTGATTTCCTAACTTTGTGTCTAAGAAGTCAACTTAGTCTCATACTGTCTTGGCATTGAAGAACTTGAAAAACATCTCTTTTTCCTCGTATACTTCATACATTTTCCATTTAAGAATAATACATTCTTTAACTGCTGTTGTTTTTTATTGTTAAATAGCATACTTAGCCATTTTTTAAAAGCATGTATTTGTTATCCCAAAGTTTCTTTGAATCAGGCGTCTGTACATATTAACTCATTCTTCGTTCAAGATCTTCCACGATTGAAATAAAAATGTAAACTGAATGTTTTTTTGAGCTTGGGATCTTCTTTCAGACTCGCGATGTTGAGAGAGCTCAGTTCACTCCTGTCGTGAGACTGAAGTCCCTATTTTCTTGTTCTCTGACAACCAGAGTAGGATCTCAACTCATAAAAGTCACCCTAGTCCTCATCATAGGTCCCAGAACAAGGTAGCTTACTTCCTCAAATACTTTCTCTTTGGTCAACGAAGACAGTGTCTTTGAAAACACGACACAATTACAAGAGTCACTATCACATCATATTCACGGGTGTGGCTCACAGTCGAAGTTAGGGTATCTATGCCCAGACTAAGACTCCTGAGGACCAATTTAGAATTTAGCCTCCATTCCTGATTACATTACTTCAAAAGAAAGGTAGAAAATGCTTTCTTCTTCCCAAGGAAATCATTTATTGTCACAGTTTTTCTGCAATCACCAAATTAGAAATTAACATTTACATTTGTATGAAATTATCACTTCTGGAATGGTGCTGTATGTTTTCTTTAAAGGGAATGAGGACTTGAACAAGTTCCGAATATTTCTAGTCATTAAACTATTTTTCCTTTATCTGTATATTAAGCACAGACCATCTGATATGCAATGTCTCTCATGAAAATCCATTTATGAATTAATGAACGTATAGCCACATCCCCAAAAAAGATTTCAACTCTTATAATTAAAAATATGGGCACTATCATATAATCTAACACTGAACTACTGGATATATGAAAGAAGAGATAGAGAAGGAAAGAGAGAGAGAGAGAAAGAGAGAAGAGAAAGGCACAGAGACACCCATGATTATCACATGACAATTCATAATAGCAAACAAATGAAAACAGCTTACATGCTCATGAGCTGATGAGTGAAGGAAACACGGTGTTTGTGTGAAATGGAAAATTACTCCAACATAAAATAGAATCTGGTCATAGTTACTGTTGGGAGGAAGATCTTCTGGTGTGCTCCTGGACAGCAGCAGAGTGACTGTCAATAATGGTTAACTATTGCACAATTCAAAAAGCTAGAAGAAAGGATTTCAAAAGTTGATAAACATGTGATTTGTTAGAGATATCTGTGTTTCATTTGATAAACACATTTCACATGCATGTTTTGAAACATTATTTTACCCCATGAATATGTACTCTGTATGCATTAGATAAATAAAATTAGTTTTACAGAAGGAGTAATATTATCAACTATTTTTTTTTTACTTCATTGCTCTATTTCAAAATCATCCTCACACAAGTACCCCTATGTTAGTGAACATTTGGTCATAAAGGAAAATTTTAAAATATATTCAAAACTTTCACAATGTAAACTTTATTGCCAACATGAAGGATGTGGTACATGACATGAAAATCAAGGTATCAGTTGTCAAGGTCAAAAGTAGAAAAACAGCTCCATCAATTTGTGTTCACTTTAATATGTAATTTAATTGATGCTGTTACAAGTGAAAACAGATCGAGTCAAGGACATTCCTATCAGTTGTGATAAATTTTGTTTGACCTACTGCTACCACCTACTGAATACTTGACTTTGTGTATTTTAGTAGCTTCTTTGATAACCAGACACCTGGTTAACATTTGCAGTCATTCAAATTGCCACTTTGGGACATGAATTTGTGTTAATGTACACATAAATCATTCCAACAAGTCAAGAGGAAATGAAGCAGATCTTGATCTCACATAGTCATATTTTGAGGTAAGCAAAATGCATAATCAGCTGAATTAGATTTTATTTCTAAATTATTCCTTTTTACTTTATTGTATTTCTTTAAAATGTAAGTGGAAATCACTGTCACTAAAATTAAAACTAATATTGTTACATATAAAACATCATAAACAAAACATGGCTTATGATACTGAACTAAAGAACATTCAAGAATAAAGACCTCACATTTTAGAATACCAAAATACTGTAGAGTAACTAAAATTATAGGGTGGTGCTATTTTGTCAGTTTTATTGTAAACCTTAAAGCCCAATAGATTCAGAAAGAGTAGCAGTACTGGAAAAAACAATAGCAAACTTACTAATTTCATGTCATTCAAAACTTGTCAAGGTTATTTTGAGACTTTGTGTCCTATGGAAAGTTAGATTTTTAAATCAAGTATTCTGTATTACACTTCTAAATAGTAATCTTTTCTGAATTTTCCATGTGTTTCGTTACATTGTAAACATAATCAGATATTGTCAAGAGCCATAAGTTTTTCAATTCTGTATTTCCTTTCAAGACAATCTGTAATTAAATTTCATGTCTTATTTAGTGAAAACTGAGAACATTCGTCTGGACATTAAAAAGAGTAAAGCTAGTGTAATTTAATTTGAAGTGGCTTTTAATTAATAACTGTGATGATTAATATTGTCTACTTGATGGACAGTCAAGTTGGTGGATTACTGAGGAACACGTGCGTGAATCCGGAGGGTCTGATCTTGTGGATGATACCTGTTTCCTGGCCCTCGCCGTAGTTCTTGCCTTACGCCCTACCTCCCGATTGCTATGAAGTGCACGGCTGTGCCCTGCCGCTGTTCTACCATGCACTTTCCAACTGGGAACCATCTAGCCATGGACTGGAAATGCCAATTCTGGAGCCAAAATTTAATTTCTTCCTCTTACCTTAAGTTACCAGTGCCAGATATTTGCAAATCAATAAAAACCGGCCAATACAATACATATTTAAAAATAATTTACTTTTATTACTTCAAAGCATAATATCCAAAATAGTAAGACTGGAAAATCACATAAATCATTGAACACAAGCTTTGATAAGAAATATTATGAAACTTTATGAGGTTAAAATGCGAGCTAGAAATAAGGTAACTGTAATAACTCACTTTTGGTACTACTAGACTTCTTATACAAAAAATTAATAATTAATGAAGACACAATTGCAGCCAGTTTTAAATTAGACAAATCACTTGATTTTCCAGGGGTATTCATTTTTCCCACAAGGATCTCCTAAATGAAATATATGCAAAAGGTAGAGATTCACTCAGGTCAAACGGACAGGACAGGATTCTGGGAATAAAAGTCAGAAAACAAATGAGTGATAATTCACTTAGCAGACAACTCTGATGTGCTCTGTGTGTGCAGATGTCGAATCAGAAGACAAGAGTTTTGACTGTCACCAGTACACAGGGACATTCATAATGCTGTTGATCTTGTTATGATCAAGTGGGAGAGTGAAGTGTTTAGTATGAGAATGGACGATGTATGTTATGTACATCAGGAATACTCAACTGAACACAGACTCATAAAACACAAAGAGTTAGCGTAGTACCAAGGAAGTTACCAGTTGATGTTTAGGAACCAACTAGACACAGAGAAATGGTTACATCTCAACTCTGGTTTCTATGTTGATATCATTCTTTCTTTAGCCTTCGTGGAAAGTCTCCAGAGGCTTCTCTGGAAAATATAAAAGACAAAGGGGAGAAGATTCCATCTAGTGACATTTGTGTGTCTCCTTGTCCTATCAGTATAGTAGGAAGTGACGAGCTGCATTCATACTAATGGTCTTCCATTAAATAATATGAGGGCTTCACCTCTAATTCAGTGCATTCGCCTTCCATTTGTTAAGTCAGTACTGAAGGCATAGTGCACACCATTGGTCAGTGTCTTTTCTTGGTGATAGGAAATGTCAATGTTGATGAGTAAAAAAGATCACTTTTCTGAAGGTATTTATTTACATGTTTGTTGTTACATGCTCTATTAGATATACATATATCCAACAATTACCTAGTAACACATGCTATAAACAAAGAAAAAGGAGTAATATTTTTAAAATGTTTGAGTATTGAGGGGAAAAAGAGCTGTTGCAATATTATAATATCCCAGAGAAGTTGCACTGTGAAAAATCACATTTCAAAAAATAATTCAATGGGGTGAAGGAAGTAGCTATGTGGGTATCTCAAGGAAAAGAATGGCAGGCAGAGAGAATAGGCCATTCAAAAGATGCAAGGAGGTACTTGCTCACCATGTCTTAGAGTAAGGAGGTCACTGTGACTGGAGAAAACTTGGTGTAGAAGTAAATATACAGAAAATGAAAGTGAGACTTTATATAAAGAATTTAACACAGAATGGTACACTACTCTGGCTAAAGAAAGATACGCTTGATTCATTTGTAGAAAAATGTGTGCACCTTGAATTCACAGTGTTGAATGCAATAAATCAGTCACAGACTTAAATATTGCATTGTTAGCTTAAGTGAGAAACCCAAAGTGTAAATAAATTGAAAACAAAATAAAAGATAGATAATGGGAAACAGGGATCTTTCCCAAAAGGAGAGACCAAAAGATGGAAACAGTGGGTAGGGTAGGAGAAATAGATCTAAAATGGATATAAACATGCAACAACTCCCCACGAAGAATGTAATCATTATGTTCTGCAAATACAATGGTACCTCAGTTCATGAGCTTAATTATTTCCATAATTCTGGTCACAAGCTGAATTGGAAGAGAACCAAATCAAATTTCCCCATTAGGTCAACATTGAACTTGATGAATTTGATTTAGTTTTAGTCTAGTGGAACTGAAGGTTTTATTACATTTGTGAACCGGGGTACCACTTCATTTACTAATAAAAATTAAATCAGCATAATAACGAAAAATAAAAACTGTAAGCTCAATCAAAATATGGATATTTAATGCAGCAACAGATGTAAATACAAGGAAAACACCAACATATGTGTTAAAATGTAAAAATAATATCAATCCATAAATAGGAACAATACACTGTTTTTATTTTTTAATATGTACATTCAGACTAATTTCCATGTTTCAACCTAACAGGATTGAAAATGGTAAATGTAGTTTGACTATGAAACCTAAAGATGAAACTGAAACTGAGTACCCCAACACCATTGCTAATGAGAGAAAATTATGCAAAACATTCAGAACATTTACAGAAAGTGATGTTAAGACAGAATTTCAATCCCATCAATTTAATAGTTACAGATTCAAGGATGAAAATTGTAAATATCATTTTCAGCAAAAAATAAATAAAAGGAGTTATTCCTAAAATACATGGTTTAGTCAAAAAAGAAAAAAAAATGAGAAAGAAAGAAAGACACTTAGTCAAGAAGATATTATCCAGAAAACGTGAATGATGACTCAAAGCAGAATTCTTTAAATTCCAGTTGTAGAAAAATCTTAGAAAACATTATACCAGTTTAGTTTGGGGTAAGACAAAAGGTCATGTGGGGGAACTTGTTACAACAGAAGAAACAACTTGATAGAGAAAACACAGGCACATGAAAAAAATCAATTTTGGCAGGAAAAAGTACAAAATGAACAAAGAAGGAATTTTCTATTATGCTTCAGCATTTCTCATACACAGTAACGTACATAGTTAACATAAGGTAGTTTAGAAAAATCGCAGTATAAAGAATATGCCTAAAGTTACACTGGTTTAATATAGCAAAAGTTCATTTCCTGATTCCTGGTTAATTTCAAAATTTTAAAATTCTCTCCAATTTCACATTTTCTTTCATTTTTTCTTGCCAGAGAAAATTCGCAGTTTTCAGTGACATAATGTGATTTGATTGGGATCATAGGAAAAATTTAGGACAATCTTTTTTAAAGTTCATAATCTTGATTTCATTTTCAAATTCCCTTTGGTATGTGGGGTAAAATATTCACAATTTCTAGCACGAGAGCCTGGGAATTTTCGGGAAACCCTCTATCTATCTAGATAGATATCGATAGATAGATATACTTTTTACTTCCTCAGGAAACAAACTTCTTGTCTCATAGACGTGTTCTATAAACTTCACTACCAGCATTTCTGTGGTTTAGCAAGAAAAGAGCCTCAGAATTTTAATTAATCTCCTTGCTGTCAGCTTAATGCCTGAATCACATTAAGTTTCTCCTCTTTCTGGGTTCACACAATGTTCAGTCCAATTTCCCCAACTTTCTGCCTGCTCTGTTTCTATAAATGAAAGTGTAGCTTTCTGTCTACATAGTACTGGGCTAAGGATCCCAAAATCCGCTGCTCCAAAACTACCGTTTCAGCAAAGTCATCTGTGGCTATCACAAGAGCATCTGGGCTTCAGGCATACATGGTGCCTTTAAACTGTGAGTTTTTCTGGATTTCATATGTGCTGTGATGCTCATGAGCGCATATGTGCGCGCGCACACACACACACAGAATTAACATTCTTTGCTATGCCACACAATTTAAACTGCATTTTTCTTACTTCTGTTGTAGGTGACATAACAGAAAAACTATTGGACCCTGTCTGTACCTCCCCACTACTTTGCTTGCGAGGCTACTCCCCGCCTTGAGAATGTAACTCAGTTCTGTATTCTCAGGCCTGTTCGATGCACCGTGCCCCAGCAGGTATGCCAACCAGGATGTTATAGATGTATGTGTAATTGTAAGCATTGTCAACAGGGATGGCAACCAAGATGTTATAGATGCATGTTTAATTGTAACCATTGTCACCGGGGGTATGGTTGTAGTACATAAATACCTAGCTCTCCCTTCACTAGGCACTGCACAGTGGTTCCCTGCGTGGGTCCTGCTATCCAGTTGCCAGCTGGCTAATAAAGGCTCTTAGATTCTAATTGGCACCGTCTCTGGCTCCTTGGTTTTATCTTGAACCTCGCTCAACTTCTTGCCTCTAAAACTCTTGGTTCTTCTGTCTCCTGTCCTTTACATGCATTATTTACCAGTTGACGTAGTTTATTATTTGATTTTATTTCATTGCTGTCATTTGAGGAGAGCAGGGAGAAAGCGGTCATAAGGAATGTTAAAAAAAAGTTTGACTGAAAGTGCTCCTTTGTCTTCAAATTCTTGACTTATTTTCGTCAAATAGTACCTACATTTGATTTCACTAATTTGATTAGTTATACCTCTTAACCTTTAACAACTCAAGGAGAATTCTTTACCTGGGTGCTTGGAAGCATTTGCTGTAGATTTGTCCTAAAAGTGCAACGTACCCATGTGTGCCCGTATGTGGATGTGATTGTGTTTGCTGTTTTATTGCAGACTTGCAATGTCATTACATAGTGATGAATGAAAAAGGCTGCAGCCTATTCCATCTTGAAATATATTGAGGTTTCCTTTGAGACTTATTGTATTTGTTTACTCCTTTTTTTAAAAAAAGTTGGACTTTATTATTACTGCTCTTTCACCTATTGATTTCAGAGCACACATTACTTTGTGGTTATTCATTTTGTATTCCTGTAACAATTCCACCAGTATTCTGTCATTTGAGTTTAACTCTTGGATTGCTATGAATACGTTTTGCTACTGGCTCTTTATTATTTTACAGTAGTTGCTATCGGATGCAGCCTTATTTGATAACTTGCAGTGCTTCCTCCTGGAGTCAGTATATCATATTCCAAAACTGTAATCTTAGGATTCCATTAATCTAATTCAACATATTTATAGATTAAAGGATGGTGACCATATCCCTCCCACAGAGCTAACAATGGATATCCTGTGCCATGAAAAAATATTACTTACGCACAGTGATGTTTCCACAAGTATCCTTCTTCTACTCAATGAGTTCTGCAAGGATCATGCTCTGATGTGAAATATGGGTGTGTTTGTCATCCATTCACCCTTACTCTTAGTCATTTTATGTAGTTCTTCTGTTATTTTCTATCTGTTTCTTGATTCCCTGCACTTAAACTTACTCCACTATGTTTAGACATTCATCTGGCCCTAGTGCTTTTGCACATAATCAGTTCTTTTGGGGTGCTTCTTAATATTTTTTGGTAATTGATATTCTGAAATTTCAGTATAAAATGGCTCTATGTGTATCCTCTCCTTTTAAATATACTATTTTTCTTTTCATAGACAGTCTTACTGTATTAAGGTTTTAAGTTTGGTGAAATGCTAATTACTCTTTTGCTATCTTTATTTTTTCTTTCTCTGGGGCTTGTCTAAATATTGATAATTCTAACTATATCTTTATGGTCACTTGAGCTTTATATCAAACTTTGTATCTTTTCATCTCTTCTTGTCATCTGCCTCATGTGTCAGTTGTATTTTTTCATTTGTGCATTTGAAGTCTGATTATCTATCATCTATTTATCACATTCATAATCATCTCTGGAGAAACGTTCTTGCAACTGAAAATTGATATGAACATATGTTCCTGTAAATGAGATGATGTGGAAGAATCATGAAGTTCTTAGAGCATGTATTTTGAGCCAAGGTTTTGGTCTCCTGTGTGTTGACATGTAAGACCACAACTCCAGTGATTAGAAGATTTCCTACCACCCACTCTAGACCTTGATCTTTTCTCTGAGTTTTCTGTTTTAGAGTCAAAATAACCTCACAAAAATCAGGAGAGGAATTTTTCTGGCTGATCTATCCTCCTGTGTCTTTCCTTTGCTCCTCAGTCCCACCAACTCCAAAACATAAGAAAGCCATCTGTCTTTGAGCTGAAGCAGGCTTGGTTATATATTTGCTTTTCTTTTAAAACTTTTTTCTTCCTTTCACCAGCACTGAGGGTGCGTGAAATTTTCTGCTGAAATAATGACAATAAGATAAAAATAAGCACGTCCAAATCACTGCTCTTGTCTACCCCTACTCATCTAGCTTGTTCTTCTCTACCCTAGATGACCAGTGCTTCCAAACCTGGGACCCAGCAAACTCATGATGTCCCTGGACTTTCTGAGGTCATTATTGTTGCTATTATTTTACTATTAGTATATTGCGTGTTTAACTTTTAGGATACTTCAGTGTACTTTCAATGTGGATTTGGTTAGGGGAGAGACATCACTGATAGACATTTATTTAATAGAAGACAAAAGACTTCTTTGTTTATAAAGGAGGGAAAACCTTTTTATTCTAGTGTCTTTAGAATGAAATGGTTGAATTTATCTTTAAATCCTTTAAGTTAGAATTGTTTCATTACGTGTTTTTATTTGGCATATTTAGCACGTTGGTCTCCAAAGTTATATACTAGAAATGATTTAGTACAAACATTTCAATAAAAATTTCTCTCAGTATAATTTCTGATTAATTTTATTTATTTGTTCATAACATAACACATTTATTTGTTCATAATATAACTTATGGAACAAAAATGACTTCTGTCTGTGCTCACTGGCCTATTGGCTATGAAAAAGAATTCCCTTATTCTAGAATTTTTTTTTTACAAAATTAAGTATATTCTTTTTTTTTTTTTTTTTTTTTTTTGCGGCACCGGGGATTAAACTCATGACCTTGCGCTTGCCAGACAGGTGCTTAGACAGCTGAGCTAGATCCCCAGCCCTAAAATTAAGTATATTCTGACTCGCTATCAGAGAAATTTGTCTCCTCAGTATATAACTGATTTCTTGATCAGATTTTAGCTGTTTACCATGTTTCTCCATGTTTAAAAACTGACTATAAAACCATTTTGTCCTTCTTTTGCCTAAAAGATCACTATGAAGCCAAAGTTGTCCTTGATCATTTTTTGAACTTCATTCTAGTAAACCCAGTATTCACTTTTAGATTTATCTTATTTATTAGCTCATGTTACCATCTAACATACATTTGCTTAAATATTGTAAGTTCATTCCTAATAGACTGTAAGTTCCAAGAAAATAGGATCATGTTTTTTTTCTTTTTTTTTTGCTGTTTTATTCCCTATTTGTTGAGAACATATGAATTCTCAACATTTAGTAACCATTCAAGAAATGTTGCCTTTTAATACTGTAATAAATTAATTTACCACATATGAACAAATATAGTGATACACAATAGTGTTATAATTATGTTCAATATAACAAGTGTAATCTTGGTAACTTTCTGTATATATTTGAAGATGGTTACAGTCAGGGATAGGATATTTTTCTGACATTGACAGGTATAATCTTCTATTATTTATATTTCTCAGCAGGTACCCAGAGATAGATTTACAGTCTTAAAAGTGTTACCTGAAGAACTATAGAAAAATGTTATTCAGATTCACATATATTCATGAATCTGATCTTTCAAATTCCAAATACTTTTATATCATAACAAAGATTCTTCCTATTTTACAAAATGACATTTACATAAGACAATGGATATCTACTTCTCTTTAATTCTCCACATTCTCATCATTTCTGTAACTCCTTGGGAATTCTTCTGAAGTCTTTAGATTTGTTTTAATTTTGTGGCAGAAATTTCATCATGAAGTTAGGTAAAGCAGAAATCTATTCACTTAAATGAACATTATGCTTACTTAGGCATAAATGCTCACCAAACTTGAAGTGGTTTAAAATAATGTTTTACATATTTATCAAGCATTTTCTGGCACAAGTGATTGACTTGAAGAAAACTGGCACATACTCTTAAAATATATTTGAATATTTGTATACCATTCAGGACATGTTGAACTTATATCATTTGAATTTTCTTATATAAAAAAGTTTCAAAAATACTGAAATATGTGTTCTTAGAATGATATCACGAATACCTACTTCCATACTTAAGCAAATGTTAAAAATGTAGCAGGTTGACTTCATTTTATATTTTCAGCAATGAAATATAGATAGATTGAATGTTTCTTTTTATACATTCACTGTTCTGTCTCAGAGATGTGCACTATTTTGCAGTCAGGATAATTTCTAAAATATCAGTGTTTTAAAAATAGAATTTATGGATAAAAGTTTTATGCATTTCAAAACTTACATCTATAGAATAATATGATAAGTATTATTCAGGAAAAATGTTTCCCTGATGAAAGCTTAGAAGATGTGTTAACAGGATTAAATAAAAGTAAACCTCATTCTGTCTCTATTTGTTGTTCCATTTACAAAGCAAGGATAGGATTTTACGTAGTTGTCCTTAGCACTTCCTTGTGTGTTAACCAGAGAGAAATTGGTTGAAAGTGCCCAGCTAATAGGTATGGGAAAAGGGAGGAGACTTTCTTTAAATAGAGAAGGATTTGCACCAAAACTTTCTAACTTAAAGACTAAAGCATGTTGTCGAATAAATAACGTTTCGTTTTGCGTAACAGACTATGAAAGACCTATATAACTGTTGTGGTTTTTGTCTAAATTACCGAAGCCTGATTTGTTCACAGATGGGGTTTTAGGAGATAATTTAACATGGGGATGATATTCATCAGTGGATTGGTCCACTGAGGGGTTTGTTTATACCTAGATGTGATGTTGGGAAGTGAAACCTGGTTAGGGAGGTGTTCACTGGGGGCGTGGCCTTGAAGGCTCTGTCTCCTCTCCTCCTCCCTTCATCCGTCTCTGTGCTTTCTGCTGCCAACCCATGAGCAATTCTCTGTGCCGCTCCTTTGCCGTACCACCATGTCACCATGTCTCAGGGCCACCAGACTGGGCACTGGAACCTCAACAAATTGTGATCCAAAATAAACCTTCTCTCATTTAAGAATTGTGAGTTTGGTACTGTGTCTCAGTGATGAGAAAAGTAACTAAAGCAATAATATATCGTTAAAGAGTGAAACGCCTGCATTTAATCAAAAAACACCAGAATTTTATTGGCCAAAATGCTACTGGCTTAAGTGAAGTTCAGATAAATAATAGCTGTTAAAACTATGAGGGCAAAAAAAGTCTGTGGACACACCAGACAACCATCATTTTTCAGTACCCTTTGGCAGCTAACCTTCTAAGAAAATTTCTCTAAAGCCTAATGCTTGTATTGGTCTCGTGTCTTTATTTGTGAATTTTATTTTTGTAACTTTTATTAATTAAACTTATTGTGTGTATGTGTAATCTCAGGAGTTTAGGAGGCTGAAGGAGGAGGATCACACCAGGAAACTTACAAGTTCAAGCCCAGCCTGATAATTTAGGGATTTAGGGAAAGACTGTTTTAAAATTTAATTTAAAAAAGGTCTGGGAATGGAACTCTGTGAGAAGTCCCTGGATTCAACCTCCAGCATCATGAAGAAAAAATAAAAAATAAAAAATATTGGATTATGTCACCACTAACTCGAAAATTAACACAAAATAAAAGAAAAATGTGAATAGAATCCTCTTTTATCACCTGGGAGAGACCAAGACTATCTCTCAGGTATTGAATGTGTAACCTATTTTCTAATACATCTCAGACACATATAATAATAGGGACACATAGTGTTTTTTCCCTTAAATCCATTAAATGTTACTAAAATTTATTCATAAAGCATATTGACTATAATATAATATAATATAATATCTTTGATTATGAATCTAATGAGTATTGTGCTGGTTAATATCTCAGTGTAGCTAGATTACAGCACAAGTTATTTAATGAAACACGTTACATAGGTGTAGGTATGAAGATATTGTATAAATGTTGTTAACTCAAGGGAGAAAATTACCGTCAGTTAAGAGGTTTACCTTCAATCTGTGAAGCAGTCTTAAGAACATTAAGATTTCCTGTGGAAGAAAACTTCTGTCTCCAAACAGCAGCATCAACTTCTTTCGAATTTCCAGGATACTAACCTACTCTGCACATTTTGGGTTTCAAGCCTTCATCATCACGTGGGTCAGTTCCTTTGTAGAGATCATTTATTTCTCTAGAGCACCCTAATTAATAGAGATTTCCCCATTGCTTTTAAGAACATATGCAGTCCCACAATTCTTGGTTTTTGGAAGAGAATTGAATTCATTTCCCTTTTTATATAAGCCATGACAATCTTCTCATTTTGCTTTGAATTACTATGATGTCAGTCTATTTATACATTTCAGATCCTCTTTTGCTTTTATAATCCTAACTCTCTCCTCCTGTCTCTCCTCAGAAGCACTGGAAGGGACTTGGCACCTTCTCAGCCTGCCATCTTTCCCTGAGGACTCAGGGTCAGCTGTAGAGTCAGTGCCTGGCCAGGGAGCCCAAATGGCTTCAGCTGTGTTCAGTATCACCTTCAGTTGAAGACAGACAGGACAAGGACTCATGAATTAAGACAAGACCATTTTTAACACTTAGACAGAACACAAAATTAGGTCATAGTAGTTTCCTTAGCTTCTCCCAAAAGTAATTTTATGTAAAATTCCAATTTGTCCTCACTAAATGAGATATTTAACAAAGGAATGAGAAACGAACTTTGGTCTTCCATGTGGGCATTTACAAAAAGGAAAACTGAAATAAGACAATAATATGAGACTAAATTAAGTACTTGTGAAAATGACTAAATCATTATAATGCACAAAGGGTAACTTTGAAATGTGTCTTCCCTTAATTACTGAAAGCTCAGGTCTCTGACCACTCATTTGAGGACATCTGTGGCAGAACTGTTTCTGACATAATCTTCTTGAGTTCAAAATATAAATCAAGCAGTTTTTAATAAATATTTTATAACATGTTAGTATTTTAATTTATCTCATCAAATTGTGTGCAATGTAATACCCTGTTTTCTAAAATCAAGTATAAATATCTTCATTTGTGTGTGCTTTTGTATTATTCCTGTTCATTAGAGACAAAATAATTGGAGTGGAGTTACTGCTGTGAAAATATCTTTAATCAAAATTTAATCATTTCAGCTATAACTCTTTTGTTCCTAAAGAACTATGCAAGTAACATATTTTCACAATTGTGACTCAAAATCCTAGTGAACATTTTCATGTATCTCTCGATTTTCAATTTTTTAAATTAAAAATGAGCTCTCAAAACTAATGAGTGTTATCTTTTGGGGAGACAAAATCTTCTATGCTCCATAAACCTTGTTTCTCTTATCTTTATTTGTATCTTTTCTTGTGTCTATTTGTTGATTTCTTCTAGAATTAATTCACAACCTGCCTACTTTTTGCCTTAAAATCTTCTTAGGGATAATGTTATTCATTATAAGCAACAAAATATATTCATTGTTCTCTCTTTCTGCCATTCACATGATTTTTCAATTTTTAATTTTTAAGAGACCAGAAACATATACACATATTTGGAGTGACAGTATAATTTGAGTCAAGTATACAATATGCAGTGATCAAATCTAGGCCTTACCTTAACAATTATGACAGTCATTTCTACTTTTCATTGTATTCTTATATTTCTTTTTTCTGTTTTAAGACATAAAATCATAATTCAATCAATTTCTGTGCACATATATATATATATATACTTCTATGTGGATGCACATATAGATACATGTGCGTGTTCACATAAATACATACATGTACACACAGACACATGTGTACACAGCAGCTCACAAGATCTTATGTTTCACTGAAGTTCAGCATCTGTTTCCTAGGCACGCAACAACAAGGAACTTGGCTCCGTGTTGCCTAAGTACAACTTTCTTTCCAGGTCCTTTCCTTAGCATTTTTAAGATTTTTTTCCTACAATCCCCAATACATTTCTTATATCCTTTCTAGTTTGATTCACAGTGTTGTTTGTATTACTGATGCTTTCTCTTTTCTGTGATAGTATTGATTTTTCTCTTTCTTGCAGTTTTTTCTCTCACATCTCCCAAACACTACTTGGATTTCTAATCTCACTTCTCTCCTTTTTACATCTTGTAAGTTTGTGATTTTCCCACTCTTCATATGTGTAATTCAGAGGAAAATGGCAATAGTGAACACTTAAAGTGTATCTGAAGAATCATTAATAAACTGAATATGATGGCAAATGCACCATCAGTTTTAAACTCCATAAAAGATCCACATCTGTTAGATAGGATAGTCACCATCATTACCTATTTCAATCCAGTACACTTTCTATGGTAGAAATACCTTCTTATTGTAGAATCACTATAATCTTCAGAAAGCAAACCACTTATCTTTTGAGGGAAAGATTATGAACTTTTCCAGGAGAGAACATGATACTCTCATGTTATATAATGATAAAATTCAATAAATATCTTTCCTATAGGTGTTTAACAGTCTCACAGAAGCCTGAGATATTTCTAATAATTGTGCGGAATAGTACAAATCAATGATTTTCAGCACAAGATATTTCTTTTAAGAGAGTGAAAAGCCAGAGCAAGGAATGAACTGTGTGTGCAAATAATTCAATGAAAACACAGACTAAGAAAAGAAGCAATGCATGTGAAGCCAGATGATGAACAGAATTTTCTGCAGAATACATGCAAATCAGTAACCAGATGCTTCACTCCATTCAGAGCTCATGCTCGCTACAGCCTTTACACACGTTTCCTCTTTGTGATACTTTGGCCTAAGTGCTTCTGAACACTGCAAGCCATCTCCATTGTGAGGATCTTTGCTCTCAGTCTCGCTTCACATTTAGCTGATAACTCATCTCCAGCTCTTCAGAGATTCAGACGGAGACCAGGCTAGTGTCCAGGAGGAGCCACTAGGGTGCTCGAGTTTTGCATGGCAGAAGAACTCACTGTCTAAATCCTTTTTTGATTTGAGCTCCCAAGTTAAACTTAAAATAGCAAATATTTCATATAGACCTCTTACGTAAGGCCTGTGTGAGCAGCTTATCCTTTTTTCTACAACCAAACCTTAAATATTGTGGTTTTGGAGAAATTGCTGTTGGATCCTTTATACTTAAATATTTTACATACCTTTTTATAATCACTTTCTTGCACCTATAATTTGAATCTTAAATAAATGTGATGTGAACCTTCTACACTGTAGCTTGTATAAATTCAATGTCTTCCCAACGATCTGTAAATTCATGAATTTGCATTTTCTTGGGCATTGCCCAGTTTTGTAAAGCCTTTCCATTAAATGATTGATATTTAATAATACTAAATAACTGAAATATCAAATTATACTCTAAATTTCTGCTAAACTATAATTGCATCAAAATATCAATGAATATGCATATCATGGAATTCTGTATTTTAAGAATTTTTTTCTGGTATTTTGCTATAAAAGAAGGAGATTGGATATTTAATTTGCCATATTGGCCCCCTAACCACCCTTCTTACCTGTCCCCTACAGTCAACCACACTTTCAAACCCCGACTCATTCCTTAAGGATCACTGCTTTCTTTTATACTTGAATAACCCTAGCATATTCTACACTCAGAGCGATTCATCTTTGCAAGATCTTGTTGGTAACTAGGTGAACCTTTTCTTGGACATAAGAATGTCTCCATCACTTAAAGATACCTGACCAGTATAGATTTTAAGTTTCACAATTAAAAATTTTCTACTATTTCATAAATCAAAGAACCAGCTCAGAGGGAAGGCAGAGGCAGGCTCTGCACAGAGCGCATTCCAACAATGGCAGCAGCTGCTCTCTGGTAACCAGCCCAGAGGGAAGGCAGAGGCAGGCTCTGCTCTCAGCGCATTCC
>RJWT010019895.1:0-18207 GCA_004365215.1 Cuniculus paca | reverse complement strand
GTTTCATTTGGTGAGTGGATGGATAGGATGAGAACAGAATGAATGCTGCTGAGGTGGGTCTAACATGGTCTTCCAATGTTAAAAAGCTCTGGGTTCAAAAACCAGTTTTGGAAAAATAAAAACTGTGCAACATTAAGGAAATTGTTTCTCTGGTTCTTATTTAGCCATCGGCGAAACAGAATAATAATCTTGCTTCCATAAGGGAGAAAGAAAAATTAAGAAAATAACACACTTAAAGTGCTAAAATATTCAAAAAGTATCCAACTCATGAGAAATGCTCAATATATGTTAGTTTCCCTTTTTTCCCTCTGTACTCTTCTTGTAAAACCACCATAGAGTAATGTGCCTTACATTTCACCAATAAGCATGAAGTGAGGAGAGATCTGGAGAGGAGATTACAAACACTCGTTATACATACAATCTAAAAACCAGGTTAGCGCAGGAGAACTGGGGCAGAATTTCAGAAATATATGAATAGTTAAGTAAATTAAATTGTGAAGCAGCCAGGACTTTGCTGAATGTTAATATAAAGACCATAGTGCTCTAACTAAAAAACCTAGAGACTTAACCTTAGATTTTGTGCCTCTTCAAAAGCCGTAATTCAGTGCTTAACGGAATCACCTTCTGTTTAGCCCTGTAGATTAATCCTACCTATTTCACAAAGTTCCAATCATTTTTCTAACCATACTTGACATATTCATGAAGTATACCGTTCTTAACTCTTTAAATAAACGGTTTGTTATGTGACCTGTTTCAAGTTACCAAACCTTGAAGAAGCTATTAACTTGACTGAGTCATCCTACAGCCATGTAAAAGTTCACTTAAAATTTTCCAAAAATGATATGAAAGCCTTTGAAATCAACTTAGACAATACTTACTCCTATAAATGAATGATCCATTGTGGGATAATAATCCTCCCACTCAGCTTGTGGCTCTTACCACATCCTTTCATGATCCAAGCTGAAGGTAGGAGCATCAAGGAATATGGGGGACACAGTACAAATCCTTCCTCCATCTTTCTTATATGTAGCACTAGCTATGGCTTTGGGGGGTTAACCCTGCTCTACAGCTAAGCTTCATTATTCCAGATAATAAATTCTACGAATTTCTACTCAATGAGGAATATAGTAAATATTTTAGGCTTACGGTCTCATCTGCTCAATCTTGCCATTAAATCTCAAAGCAGCCATAGTTAAGACACAAACAAGTAGATGCAGTTGTGTTGTAATAAAGCTTTATATACAAAATCAGACAGCAGCAGGTGAAAGAAGTAATTTCCAAATCTCTGTCCTAAACCAATCCTGCTAATTCAATTCTTGACACCAAGGTTTGACTCTATAACTTATTTAGTCTATGACATAAAGAATGAGTACAAGATACTATGCATACTAAAGGATGAGAAGGATGTTTAGTTCTGAGCCTTACATCTGATAAGAGGTAAATATTTATAATATAAAAAGAACTCAACAGCAAAACCCGCAGGATGACATAATTAAGATGGGAAATAGATCCACATAGACATTTCTCAAATTAAGTCATGCAAATGGACAACAACACATGCTGAAAAAATACTGAACATCACTAATTATGAGAGAAATGCAAAAGCTAATCAGAACTACAAAAAGATATTCCTTCACCCCAGTAAGAATCACTACTACAAAAAACACTAAAGATAACAAGTGCTACTGAGGATTTGAAAACAAGGGAACCACTTCAGACTGTTGATGGAATGTGAATTAACAGTCATGAAAATCTGTATGGAAATTTCTCAAAACTACAGTATGATTCACGATATCTCTGTCAAAGAGATATCCACACTCCCATGTTCATTGCAGAATTATTGACAATAATGATGAATTGGAAACAACATATGTGCCTTTCAACTGATGAATGGATAAAGAAAATGTAGTATATACACATAGACACAATTTAATACTCGTCAGGCACAAAAATTAATAAATTCTGTTGTTTACAACAACAGGGATAGAACTGAATATCTCTGTAGTAAATTAAAAAGTAAGGTACAGAAAAACATGTACATGATCTCATCCCATATGTAGAACAACAACAAAAAATAATCTCATAGAAATTGAGAGTAGAATGTGGTAACCAGCGACTGGGGAGAGTAGGAGTGAGGTCAGAATTTGAAAAATGTTCTGTCTGGTACTGGGTTACAGTTGGATGGGTTTAGGAAGTTCTGGTGAGATGTTGCACAACACAGTGACAATACTCAGCAATAAAGTACATTTCAAAAAATGGAAGAAAAGAGTGTGAATGACTTGCTTTATCGTAGAATTTTCCTATGCTTTGAATGTGACAAAATGCAATGTGAAGAAAAAGAAAGTAATGTTATACTTAGTATTTCCCCAGCTATTTTGACCATGTGCTCTTTCACTCATGAAGTACTTCATAGGTTTCTGTGTGGATATTTTTGAAACAACCTCGTGACTGGAAAGGAACATCAGGACTTTCTTCCTAGTTATTTTGTTCCCTTCACTGTTGTTTCACCCTCAGGACTGGTGCTGACCATTGTGTTCATCTTGTTAAATATAATTCTCCCTCCACTGGACCTATTTAGATACTCCCCATGTGGACAATCCATTATTACACTTCCTATAGCAGACGTTAGCCAGTAAGTCCAATTGCTGATCTTCTTGATTATGTGAAACCCTTAGAGTATAATAGTACATTTGAGTCATTTTATTATATTAATCATTCATATTATTTGAACAGTTACTTTCAGAAGCAAAATAATATAAAGATATTCATCAGAAAATTAATATAATTTTTACAACATCTATCTCAGAAGGTTGTTGTCAAAATTAATTGCTTACTTTCAATCAACTTAGCCAACTACTTGGCACATAAGATTCACTCAGTATATGTAAGTTTTTATTTTTAGCAATATTATTAATGGTAGCAGCAATAGCAATTTCATGGTTTGCATAAATCATTTAGCATCTGTGAAAACATCATCAATTAGCTTCACACACAATATCCTTATTGCACATCTTCTTTGTTTCAGGTATATGAATTACATTATTTCGTTTTGACAGCATATCTATGAGATAAGCCTATTTTGTTCATCAATTAGATGATGGAATTAAGGCTAAAAGAAATGACTGATTTGCTCATAGCTGCCCAGCCTAGGTCAGGTTACAATAGGTTGCCAGTCATTTGTAGTTCTAATCTGCCTTCTTTCCTTTAGTCTATATCAATTCCCAGGCAGTAACAGACTATCCTATTATTGGAGTATCCCCTTCCCGGAATATTGAGAGAAGCAAAGTGTGGAAAAACATTAGTTGAAAAAATTTAGATTGTGGCAAATGATAACATAATTTAACTTAAGTAATAACACAGGTGTGCAGATCTCTGTGGCATTTCCATTTCCATTTGTTGGGTACATATAATGAGTTAGGTGTTAATTTTTGCAATAGAAAATATCATTCTCTATTGTATAGACTAGAAACTCGAGCTTCATTATGGATAAACAACAGCGTTAATATTTATAGCCATTAGTCTCCTCTGGAATGAGGAATCCAAGTATCTGAAAAGGAGAAAAGTAGGTAGAAAACACCCCAAGCAGGGAATACGTGGGGTGGGTAAGTGTGGTGAGTGTGAGCAAAGAAGTGAGAGTTGTTAAAGTCTGCTGGAATATAGAGGTAAGAGTTAAACAGGAAGCAAGCGTTAAGATTTCTGGGTCTCCAAGTGCACATTAACTTTAACCGAGGCCATCTCTGCGGCAAGCACCGATGCTATTCCACAGCAATAGATTTCCAGTTGAGTGAATTCCATTATCATTGCTTTCTATTTTTCTCTTTATTCACTTCTCTTTATTAACATGTTTATCAGGCACAAATAAGTCAATCCTACTTACACTGTATTTTACCTCTCTGTCTTAACTGAAATGAGGTGGATTCTGTTATTGATTTTTTAGCTGCTCTCTAAAGAGTCCTGGCACTTTCTTTGTGATATATATCCACTGAGAAAATTCCTTTCTGCCGAAGCTTCTTTTTAGTTCTCATCTCTCTGTTCATTCCATTTCAATAAATGTGTATCAATTCTTACCACATATGAAATAAAGGGCAAAGTAGTGGAATAAAACATGCTTCACTACACTAACAGGAGTCACAACTGCTTATGCAGTCTTCCAAAAAAAAGTGAGATTGCCAATGATCATTCAATACAACGAGGATGTAATTGTGAGTATTCAGTGAAGTATAGTGAGTTATGAAAACCCATGGAGTAGGCTAGCTTTCTCTGTGTAGATTTCAAGAAGTTGGGAATTTGGTTTTCTAGGACAGTTTTTTAGAGTTCTGAGTTGAATTGGAAATTGCAGTAATTTACAACTATTGGACATATCATAGTAGCAGTGCTGGAGTTTTGTTATTGAAAAAGCATATTTCAAATATTTATTCTTTGTTCTTTCTATCATATTCAAGTATTTGTGAAGATTCACTGAAAAAAACATAGGATACTTCCAGTGTATCTGTACAGTAACATAACTATTTGTATTCTGTTGTTTTCTATTCTATGTTACACATGTCTACTCTTTGGCTGCATTCCTGGGCAGCAGTTGGCATATGTCAAACCAGGAGGGGTGCAGAATACTTTTGTTACTAAATTCACAAAAGGATATACCTGTTACCAAATCAAAAGCAACTCATTTAACTTAAAAGTTTGGAAGCTAGGTATGGTGCATGTGTTAAAAACTTTAAAATTCTATTATTGCATTTACAACAATAAAATAAATTATGTTCATGCTTATTCAGATATGATACATAGCTAATAAATATACAAATATAGAAAATAATCAGACCTTTTAAAATTAATTTAATTTAATTTATATTGGTTGTGATTTTATTTTGGGCCTTTAAAAGTGAATACTTATTTGGGGCTGATTTTATTATTCACATGTGTGCAATAAATAATTGCATGAGTACCTTACTAAAAAGAAAATATTTCTGTGAACAAAATGTACTATATTTTCTTGCACTTTTACGGTTCTGTGAAATAACCCTTTGCGTCTGCCCCAAATGTCAGACATGTGAACGTCATCTACAAGTCATCAAAGAAATAGCTAAGAGTGACTGTCATGCAGAGATGTCTAAAACAGACAGAAACCCTGTGTTTTTGATGGTGTTAGTTATCCCCACTTCTATCCTCCACTAAACTTTTTTAAATGACTTTTGTCAAATTAAAAAGATTATTCCAGGGTCTACACATATTTCTCATTGCGGTTCTATCACTTTTCTTTACAGTGGACTTTGAAGGTTTTTTGACCATATTAAATTTGTTCTTTTTTAAAATTTAAATTCTTTTTTTTTACTGATATATAAAGCATAAAAAATCATACAACACCATGTGATGTTTCAGCTCATGTATAAGTTCTGTTAGGTTTAAATCAGGTAAAACATTTATCTCCTCAAATATTTAATCCTTTCTTTATGGGGAAAACATTCAAAATCCCTTCCTTTGGTTTTTTGAAATACACAGTGCACTATTATCTATATTCACTGCATTGTACAGTAGCACAACAGAACTTCTTATTCCTATCCATTTACAACTTAGTGCTTACTTCCTTTCAGTTTGGTGTTTTAGAACTAAGATAGTTCCTGGTTGTGGTGGAATAGTGAATGGTCAATTTGAGTGGGAACACCCAGTTGAACTGAATGTGTGCTTCTGGGTGTGGAAGACCCATGTGAAGATTGTTGCTGAAATGGCATAAATGAGAAGAGGAGGGGAAGATTGCATGCGGCTGATTTTCTGCAGAATCTGCTTTTCTGCTCTTTCTTCAAAGCAGCTTTGGCAACTTTTTCTTGGGGAGAGTTTCAATTCTCGGCTTCATCCTGGGCATTGTCTCCTGGTTTCCAGTGCAGATCTCAGCCTTCTGGCACAGATCCTTCACCTGCTAGCATAGACTTTCTAGCTTCCACCACTGGCCCCTGGGCCTTTCCAGTACAGATTCTTGATATGGATTTGCACGAGATGTTGCGATAGACTCCAAGTCCATTACTGAATCCTTCAAGTCTCCAGCACACAGACAGACATTTTGCACTCCTCTACATCCGTCTCTAGTAAGCATTGACTAACACACCAGTTGTATCTTATAATAACATATGACATTAAAAAGATGCCAAAATAAATAGAAGCAGAAAAATGATAATTCAAGCAATGATATATGTTATGGTTGATACATTGTATCAACTTGAGCAGTTTAGAAGTTTAACTGAGAGACAGCAGGGAGATAGTGTTCTTACTTGTAAATATTCTCATCCTGTGCAAAGGAGGGCAAGGAGATTTTGTGAGTGCTACACCCTGGAGGGGGTGCTGCTGTGTACAATATAAGGGAGGGGAAGAGGTTTGTTTTCTCCTTTATTTGCTCTGGCTGCTGCCTTGAAGTGTCGCCCCAGTGCCATGCCACCCTGCCTTGTAGCCAGCTGATTATGAACTGAAATCTCCTGAAACTGTAAACTAAATAAACCTTTCCTTGCTTCACTTTGGGTGTCAGCTTTTGTTTTGTCCCAGCAATGAGAGAAACGTAACCAAGACAGAATTCCATACTGGGGGAGTGGAGTTGTTGCTGTGACTGTACCTGACCACGTGGTTCAAGGGCCTTTGGAAATGGCTTGTGGGAAGAATTTGGAAAGGTTCAGAGCTGTCACCTGAAAGAATAGCCCTGGACCAGCTTAGGCTGTTCTGTAGGGGAGATTCTGGTCAGAACTCAGGAGACCAGAAGGCTGATAGAAACCCTGCTGGTAAAGACCAGGCTCGGGAGGTCTCTGCTGGGAAGAACTGCACTGGGTGTTGGACTCCAGTTGATGTATGTTATGGCTTGGCAGAAAGTTTATCTGTATTTTGCTCATGTCCAGAGACTTTGCCTGAGATTAAGATTAAAGACGATGGACTAATTATTCTGGCAAAAGAAATTTCAAGGCAGTCAAACGTTGAGGCTGTGGCATGACTATTGTTGGCGGCTTTTAGCCAGATTTATACCACAAATCAAGAGCACAGAGCCCAGCAGGGTGATTTGAAACATGAGTTGACCAAAAAGGAAGCTCCAGTAAAGCTGTGGACTATAAAGATAGAGCTGAGATCTTGATTACTGAGAAGGAACAGAGAAATAGAAAAGATGGCCTGAAGGCAGGGCAAAAAGCAGCAAGTCTCAAACCTTTGCAGTTCCAAACTGCAAAAGTGAAAGGCTTTACTTTGAGGAGAAAGCCTCAGAACACCATATTCCAGAATGGTGGCAGAGGCCCCAAGAGGTTCCAGAATGGCAGTGGCATAGAGAATCTGTTCCTCACAATCAGGTTCAGAGTGCCCAGTGATCCAGGCTCTCAACCCCTACAGCCCAGAGAGAGGAAAACCTGGCTACTGCTCGAACTGGCAGCAGACCTTGGCATCATGCATGTGGTTCTGGTTTTAGGTGCATACAGAATGCACAAGCTCTGAGGTTGAAAAGGCTTCCACCCCAATTTCAGAGGGCCTGGGAGGCCAGGCAGTGTGTCCCTGAAAGGGAAATGTGTGAAACTATGAGTGTGATGCCAAAGGGACAATCGAGACCACAGAAGTTTGGAAAAGCCAGGAACATGGATCATCTGAGGAAACCTGCAATGGGGGAGCAGAGCCAGCACAAGAGAGATGCCATGGGATTGGTGACCATAAAAAGTGCCTGTAGGGGTGGAACCACACAAGCCCTTTAGAGCTCACAATTTGCCACAGAGTCCTACAGATGCTGGATAAGCAACTATAGGATTTAACATTTACCCTGCTGGATTTTGGACTTGTTTTGCTTCCAATGCTTTGTACCCTCCTGTTTGTAACTTTTGGAATGAAAATGTTTGTCTTGTGCCGTTCCATGTTGGAAGTGTTTAACTTTGTTTTCATTTGTACAGGGGTATGCAGCTAAGAGTTTGTCTTCTGTGTTGGAGGAGACTTGGGACTTAAACTTTTCAGCAATACTGAAACTGTTAGGATTTTGGCAACTCTTGCAGATGGACTAAATGCCTTTTGCATAAAGGGATGTGCATGAGTCTTTGGGGGGCAAAAGACAAAATGTTGTGTTTCTAATGCAATATAATGTTGATAGACTTAATTCTGGTTCTTAAGGATTGTTAAACTGTGTTATAATGTTCAAGTTGCAAAATGGTAAGAATTAGCATGTCTTGGTATCTGGAGGCTGGTTTAAAGAAATATGCCTGGTTGCCTAATTTACAAGGGGTGGATTGTTATGGTCAATACATTGTATCAACTTGAGCAGTTTAGAAGTTTAACTGAGAGACTCAGCAGGGAGACAGTGTTCTTACTTGTAAATATCCTCATCCTGTGCAAAGGAGGGCAAGGAGATTTTGTGAGCGCTACACCCTGGAGGGAGGGCTGCTGTGTACAATATAAGGGAGGAGAAGAGGTTTGTTTTCTCCTTTTTTTGCTCTGGCTGCTGTCTTGAAGTGTTGCCCCTGTGCCATGCCACCCTGCCTTGTAGCCAGCTGATTATGGACTGAAATCTCCTGAAACTGTGAGCTAAATAAACCTTTCCTTGCTTCACTGTGGGTGTCAGCTTTTGTTTTGTCCCAGCAGCCAGAGAAAAGTAACCAAGACAATATAATAAAATTGATCCTGGCCTCCTCCCAAGCCAGTTCTTAAATGAAGGTAAACACAAATTCTGAAACGTGAATTGGCAGGAGGAGGGAGCTGAAAGTGACAGCCTCATCATCATGTAGAATTTTTCTCAGTCTGATGTTTGTGTATAGAATAACTATCACAGTTTTTATGTTTGTACTTTTTGTTCAGATCAAATGAAAACTGTTTCTTAGTCACAATGCAATTGTTCAATCCTGTATTTTATGCAACTGAATTTTTATGCCATTCATAGCATTATGTTGTTTCACCATAATGCATAAAATGTTACAATGTTTTTATAAGCATAATTTTATGTACAAACTATCCCATTTGTTCCTAACTTTAATCTGAATCCTGACACTAGGTTTAATATATAACATGTGAAAATTAAATAAGACAATTTTGAGAAAACCACATTTATGGTTAGTTGATTTCACCTGAGGGTTCAGACATGATTCAAGTTTGTTGCTCCTCTGTTTGTCAAAGCATGCTGTTGTCTATTCTGATTGCCTCCAGAATATACAAGCTGTGAAATGTCTCGAATGCAGAGCAGCAGACTGTGATCCATTCTCAACCAACACTCCCCACCGCCTGCCAATTGTTCCAATGAAGCACTGATTAGAACTGAGCTGGCTCAGCTTAGGTAAGATAAAAGACTTCATGTGAAAAGGACTACACTTACAAAACAAATCTCCACATATGTGATATGTGCTATATTTTTTAATTTGATCCAGAAATTTGTGGGGTAAACATGTGCAAGTTCACATGCATATATTTTAAGTCTTTTTAGTGTCACCTGATAAAAAATACAAGTTAGCCCATAAAAATCTTGCATATTTTGAAATAGTTTTAACAAAATCCACTTTCAGAAGAGTAGAAAAATCATAAATATGTAGATTAATGATTACCTACAAAATCAACACAAGTATGTAAATAACACCCGTATTCAGAAATAAAACCTTGTGAGTATCCCACAAAAATTACCTCCTTCCCTTTCCTAGCTACTATATTTTTTCCAGGGGTAAGATGTATCCTAAATAATAACCATGCATTGGTGTTGTATGTTTTTGAAGTGTACATAAATGTAAATGTATAATATATACTGCATTTTTTACCTAAAACTGCAAATTTTATCCATTATTCATATGTACCAATGGTTTGATTATTTTCAGATTTAACCATCCTACTGTTGATGGGCATATGGTTTGTTTCTACCTTTGACTATTACTAGTAATGTTTTCACTTTTGACTACTATAAATAATGTTGCATGCATTTAGTGAATAAATGTACATATCAAAGAACAGGAATCCGCAGACGTAGACTTAGCTTTGTAACAAGTTGCCTAGTAGTTTGAAAATTGCTTGTATCAATTTACATCCCCACCAACAGTGTAGGAGAGTTCCAATTCTTTATATCATCACTGATATTTTTGCCATTCTGGTAAGGTTTATACTTAAGACACTGCACACTTTTCATATGCTTATTGACTATTTAAATATCTTTTCATTCTGAAGATACTATTCAAGATTTTGCCTATTTTTAAATTGGATTTTCTCCTATAGGTGTTATTTTTTAGAGTAGTTTTAGGTTCACAACACAATTGAATAGAAAATGCAGCTTACCCATATGTTCCTTCCTCCCACAAATGCCCATCCTTCACTGTCAACCTGCCACACCTGAGTGCTGCATTTGTTACACTCTATAACCAACATTAACGTGGTAAGTTCTGGTGGCAATGGGAGAATACGAACCTCTTGTATATGGTTAGTGGGAACATCACTTAGTATAGTCGTTGAAAAATAGTATGGCAGCTTCTCAAAAACTGAAAATAGAACTTACCTTATGAGTCAGTAACTCAACTACTGAATATATATATATATATATATATATATATATATATAGACATCAATATGTCAAATGAATAGCTACATTATGTTCATTGCAGCATTACTCACAGTAGCTAGAATATTGAATCAACCTAAGTATACATCAGTGGTTGAGTGAAGAAAATATGCTATATTTAAGCAGTAAGTAACTATGTGGCCTTAAAATTGAAGAAATACTGTGACCCATGACAACATAAATTAAACTATGGAGAATATTGTGTTAGTTGAAATAAGCCAGGCACAGAAAGATAAATATCATATGATCTTGTTTAGATGTAGAATCCAAATATTTTAAATCCATAGAAGGAGAGAATGGAATGAGGATTACCACACTTTCAGGATGGAAGGAGAGGAGAAAAACGGGGAATTTTTGATCAAAGGGTACAAAGTTTCAGATATGCAAGAGGGATACATTTTGAGATTTATCATACGGTTTGGTGAATATAGTCAATATTACTATGCAGAATATTTCAAAATAATTGAAAGAGTAAATTTCAAATATCTCACCATAGATACAATAGGCAACTGAGATGATGACTATTGACTTAATCACATTACATTGTATATATCCAAATATTTTCCCCAATAAATGAACACATTATGATTCAAACATGTAACAGATATTGTGAAAATGAAAGGGAAAGACACTCCTCAAAAGGAAAGAACAACTGGGATAGTGGAAAGGAGAGAAAAAAGAAGGGAAATGATTATATGTATATACATATAAAAATGTGTTCATATATACAAGATAGATAACTATACTACTAATCTCTGATCATCAGAAAGAACAGATTGTGCTTTCATTGTTGTTTGATCTTTTTTCATGCATATATCTTGTAATGTGAACAACTACTTTGAAGATAACAATATGCAATATAGTAATCAGTGTTAATCTCCTATTATTTTGTTTTGAAATTCTGTATCATTGATTTTACTCTTTTTCCATTTAAAAAAAGTAACACAAAATAAAACTGAAACTGAGCAAATGGATAAATACTAATATCCAATTGACCAAGTACTGTTTACTGAAGCAAGCATCCTTTCTTACTACACTGTAGTGTCAGAAATCAAGGGCCTATGAAGTTGCTTATTTTCCTAATTTTCACGTAAATTTTATATTCATTACATCAATTATCCCAAATCTCTCTACAGGGAATTGATTGGGATTTTATCAAATCTATATATCAACTTGAATATAATTTATATATTTTACAGTGTTGAGTATGCTGATTACTAAACACTGCACATTTCTCCACTCATGTTTTCTTTAATTTTCCTAACAATATTTTATAGTTTCATTGTTACTTCAGTTCTTTAACTTCTTTTATTACATTTTTCTACAGGAAATTGGAGTGTTTGATGTTACTTTAAGAGGTATCATCTGAAAACTTTATTTTCTATTTTTAATTTTTATTGGATGCAACAGTTGAATTTGTACATCAATCTATACAACATCCTTGCCAAAATTTACCCATTATATAATTCACAGATTCATCTAGATTTTCTACACCTATAATTCTGTTATTTGCATTGACTTTCTTTATATTTTTATTTTTTCTTTCTGTATTACATTGATCAAAATGCTTCCAATACAATCTTGAATGATGATGCCAAGAATATTTTCTTTTTCCACCCAAGTAATGAAGCTAATAACTGACCATAGCAAGTTTGTCTCCAAACCTTTCTGTAAAATTCCAGCATGGATCTGTTGAGATAGTTACTTACACTGTCACAAAAACATGTTGCTAATTTCCCCAAATGATCCCAAATTATGTCCCTATGATCGATTACTACATTCATGTCAATTACTGAGCAACCTGAATCTATTCTAGGGAGGAAAAAAAAACCTTCAGTAGGTAATTTTGGTATAATGAAGACTCCTTATTTGCTCTTTCTACAAGAGTTTGCTTTCCGTCCCTCTCTCCCTTGATAGGTGTCACCAGCAGCATAATCCAAAAGCTCTACTTTCTCTTGCTTGTTACCCTAATAATTCTTTTACATAATTAATTTTGTGTTGGTGACTGTTCGGAAAATACAAATGCAGTATTGATCCAATAGAAATATTAGTTTTGACTTACTACAAATATTATACTGAAGACATTATGAAATAAGAAAGTCAGAAGGTTTCTAGGGCATTGGTGTCTGTGAAAGACTAGTTTGAATTCTGTCTCTTTTGGGTAGGAGACCTCTTTGAGGCTCCTGTATATATTTGGCTTTATGCTCTATTTTCTTTCAGTTTGGAAATTGTTTTCTTAGAAGACACTGGATTCTAGGATGCTGGCGAGGCCTGTATAGAACTACTCTGTAGTGTAAGACCAACGTAAAATAAAAGAAGGAAATCGTGCCATTCGGTGCTGTTCAGACCCGATCAGTTGGTAGGAGAAGGGCGGTGATACCGGGGAAGCTTTCTCTATTATCATTCAGCTGCAGTGCTCCTATCAGCTTTTTTCAGGGAATTAAACACATGGTATAGTAACAGGAGAGTAATGAATCCTGACAAAACAAATGGGAATCTGAAGAAACTTTAAATCAGATGTCAAATCTATGGTTCATTTTAAACACCAATAAAAGCAGCATGCCCAGCAACAGCAAACCCTGTGAGAATGCTCACTGGTGGGCCTGTGTATTAATATGACATACAGGTGTCACTTTTCCATTATCCATACCTGAGGAAACAACAGCATCCATGGGAGCTTTACAAGTGCTGAGAACCTTAAATATGAAGCTCTTATCACTTCATTTGTTTACTGCTTCTTTTTACTGATACTGCACTAGCCTATAAGCTGACAAAGGGTATGTAACTTGGAAAGTAAATAAATCTGTTTAAAACAAGTTTCTGTATCCTTTACTAGGCGCCATTAACAAGACACTACTCGGTCTCAATTTTCTTACCTGAAATCTGTGAATAATGTAGTATATTTCAAGATCATTGTATGGATTGAAGAAAAACAATTCTTTTAGTGGGTACCAAATAAATATCAATTTCCTCCTTCCCCACATACCAATTCCATCTCTTTTTCTTGCCAATCCTGATTCTTTTTCACTCTGAATTTGATCACTACTATTGTTCCAACACATCCAAAATCTAATATTCTTTTTTCCATATCATGTATCCTATCTATTGTCAAGTTTTTCGTATTCAGTCTCCACCATGACAATTGTTGGCTTTCCCTGTTTCTCCTTAGTGCTGCATACTTTCCCAATTATGCCCTCCTGCCTCTCTATCTCCAGCTGTAGCATTAGCCTCCTGGATGCTCTTGCCATTTTTCACTTTTACTGAATGGTCTTCACTTAGCTACCAGTTTAAAATTCCTACAGCTGTTTATTTTTCAAAGTTAATAGTCACATTAAATACATTTCTACTATACACATCTAATCAGCTTCTTCTACTGATACATAATTGCCAGATCCCTCACTTATTTATCCTCTTTTTGATTGCTCTATTTTCTTTTTATGCTCTATTTTCTTTCAGTTTGGAAATTGTTTTCTTAGAAGACACTGGATTCTAGGATGCTGGCGAGGCCTGTATAGAACTACTCTGTAGTGTAAGACTAACGTAAAATAAAAGAAGGAAATCGTGCCATTCGGTGCTGTTCAGACCCGATCAGTTGGTAGGAGAAGGTATAATCTCTTCTGTAATAGCTTCATATTATTAGTGTCTAATCCATCTCTAGAATTTGGCATGTATGAATTATCCTTAAAATATGATGCAAATAAGTATTAGTATTCCCATTTTGGATATAGGGAGGCTGAGTTCTGAATTTGAGAGAATTTTAATGACTTTTCCATTGTCTCAAAGCTGGCATGAGGTGGGGAAAGGATCAGGATTCTTTCTGTCTGATTCTGAGAACTAGGCTTTATCCATTACACTGTCATTTTTGCTATTAATTGCTCTTATATTCCTGATACTGAATACATACTGAAAAATATTTCATTTGATTTAAACGAAGCCAACTTCCCACTTGTGAGCACCCTGTTCATGCACCTCAGAAAACAGCAGAGGGCAGTGTAAGAGCTTCACAACATTACATAAAGTAGACAATAAAATGCCATAATACTGCAAAATAAAGAGAATTATTCCATGGTTTCTGGAAGAATTTATCCCAAGGCAATGTTGAGCATGTCGGAGGATATTTTCATCAATGATACTCTTGGTTTCAGAAATGCAATTTCCATTGCCGACAGTGAAGCTATGCTAAAAATTGCATCTCCCACATCCCTGTTTCAGCTCCTCTTTATTTTATGTAATGCCACATACAGGTAAGCAAATCATAACAGTTAAAGCCAGCTGTGTGCTACTTACATTTGCAAAAGCAGTGTGTTCACCAGGTGAGTTTCTTGCTCAATCCACCTGTTTAATCCATCCAGTGGACAGAAAAATGTGACAGTGACTCAAAGATAAAATCATAACTCCACCCCATGATACCATTTTTATTAAATCTTTTATTTCCACATTATTGCAATGAAAAATGTTCACGTTAAGTACCCTATCATAGCTGACTTCCCTAATTTATAGAGCAATCACTGTTTTTTTTTTTTCCTTCAGTGGGAAGAAGTTAAATTTTGGCATAAGTGTTGAGAGGAGGGGCAAATCATTTTTAATGTTAGGCAGAATTTTTGTCATTTTTGATGTTTTTCATTGTAGAAAGATAATGACGTACATATTAGGAATATCATAAATTACACTGTTTGCTAATCCCACATCAGTACTAAAACAATTATTTTCAGAGCTCAGGATAATTGCTAAGTCACATTTTACACATGAGTTATTGACTGAAGAGACTAACTCCAGGTTAGAAATTAAGGTTTCAGATGCTTTTCCAGCTGTTCATAGAGTAGTTCTGATGCTGCCTTTTCTTATTTCTATTTTTGTTTTTCATTGTTTTCACATTATTTTAAATTTTATTCATAATCCCTGAGTATAAACTCACACTGAAGTTGAGATTAGTTCATACTGTCTTAGTTCATATTACTCTTTTGTATTCTCATTGTTTCATTGTAACCATTGTTTTCCTGGCCAGACTGCTTTATCCTACCAGTAAGAAGAGGTTAAGTGAAATAAATCACGCACACAGCCTATTTCATAGTCTGTCTTATATGAGAAACCTAAAACATAAATAAAGAACAAAATGAAGGATAGATCATGTGAAACAAGGTGATGTAACTGTTGCAAAGGGAAAGTGACCAAGAAATGAGGGAGAGAAGGAAGGGGTAGGTGGGGAAAGGAAAAAAGATACTAAAATGTGTTATGTGCATGAAACAACTCCCCACAACTGCAAACACATACCAACAACCACAATAACAACAACAAAAGAACAGAACTATAATGACACAGTCATCTTTCTGTGACTCAGTTACCTGAGAATTATCAGGGTTGTGTCTTCTGAGCCACACAGAATAATTCTGTTGGTCATCAAGTTTTTTTTTTCTTTCTTCCAGTGTTTCTCATTTTCTAATCTGGTTTTGTGGTCACATTCTTGTCACTTAAAATCAAAAATCAGAATTATGTTCTTGTTTTTGCTGAAAGCATAACAACCAAAGTCTGTGAACAATATGTATGCTACAGGTCACACCTTGGTGTTCATGCCAAGAACACTGATACTTACCATGAAAAGGGCTGGCTGATGTCTGGCAGAGAAGACCATTTTAAATACAAATCAGTACCAATCTTTCTTTCTTGCCATATTTTCATAGTCCTTGAGACAATCAGTGAATCTCACATCTTTTCTTCTAATGAAGTTTTTGCCAGAAATCTCTTCAGCTCTTCACCAGTCCCCTGAACTATCCTGAATGTTAAAGACATGCTAGATAGTTTCTAATACAAAAATAAGTTTTGTAGGGACAGGGCTCATTCTGCTATTCTTGATCATCCTGACGCACTTTTGGCCACAGATTAGGACCATAATAAATGAAAGAAGTTCTTGCTTTTTATAGGGGATACTAAATCCAGGTTTGCTTTTGACAAACATGTCAAGCATGTTGCCTATGAATCTGTATATAAGACTAGATAATTGTTTTAAAACTTTAGTGCATACCAGAACACACACAGGTTCAGAAGAAATCCTAGTATCTGGGCCTGATCACAGGTCTTGTACTTAATAATTTCTACAATAAATATGGAGAATCTATATTGTTCATATCTCCTGAATTCTAAAGTGTACTATCACTCTGTAGATTGTGTTTGAGAACTGCCCTCCCAGGGTAATGTAAATATTCAATTGCATTCTACCAACATTTATGAATCATTTACTTCCTAGTAGATCCTAAGTGATGTGGCTACAAATTGAATAAGTTCCTGTCCTCAAAATATAATAGGAAGTGATATCTGAAATGTATAGAAACAATTAGAAAAAGATGTGATGAAAAAATTGATGTGATGATGAAACCAAAAAAAATCTCTGTAGGTCCACTCATTTTGACCTTTCTGTTGTCATTTTTTTGTCAGCGGTAGAATTTTGGCATTTAGGGCCATTTCCATGGAAACGGAGATAACCTGTTTTCTTAAGTTGCATTTGAGTTATTTTTCAGAGAAGCTTTATAAGTCATGGTCTTTGTGAGTTTTTCCTCTCCTCAACATGACAATAAGTCCAACTGAGATTAAAATGGAATTCATTGTGTATTCTTCATTTTTCTTGCTCTGAATGACTGCTCTGAGTTCTAACACAATTATATTGGAGAGGCTTCACTTAATTTTCACTGATTTACTTTTACATTTTTTTATCCTGTATGTAACTATGGTGGACAAACCTTGGTGTTGCCACCATAGCTCAATTTTAGAAATATCCTCAGTGAGATTTTTTTGTTGCTGCAGGAAGGCACTAATGACAAGACATGACACCCAGAATAATTTTTATTTTCAACATAAGCCATAAGCCATTGTGTATATTTCTGAGACTAAAACCCCTCCACTACCAACACAGCAATCTGACTGTTGCCATGGAAATTCTTTTAAATGAGAGAATTACAGTAGTTTACACAGTCCTTGATAGGACTGACAGCAGAAGGAAGTGAGTAAGAACATACACTGAGCTCAGTTCAAACTTCAGCTTGACACTTCATGGCTAGATCACCTTTGGCAATGTCATTTCTCTGAGCCATGATTTCCTCATATGTAAAAGAAGAGATGAGAATCTCTGTATAGTAGTATTATTGAGAGAAAAAACTAAGATATAAAATCAAAATAATTAGTAGCTATTTCTGGTAAGCAGAAAATTTTTCTCCAAAGATATGCATCCCCAAAATATATGAATCCATTTCTTTACATATATTTCATAAAGGAAGTTTGTAGAATGAATTAACTTTAAGAATCTTAAGAGAGGAAATAGCATGAATTTCTTGGTGTGCCTAATCTGATCACCAGCAATTTTAAAAAGAGAGACCCTCTCTGGGCTGAGTAGAAAAAGAACTGTGCCAGTGGAAGGCAGGCCAGAGACATGCAATGCTTCTGGTTTTGAAGACAATGGAGGAGATTATGAATTAAATTCAAGTGGCCCAGAGAAGCTGAAAATAAACCTGATTCTTTCCTAATTTTTCAGAAAGGAGCTCAGTTTTATTGATACTTTGGTATTAGTCCAGTGAGACCTGTCTCAGACTACTGATCCCTAGGAATGTAAAATAATAAATTTGTGTTATTTTTAAATCGCTGTTTGTGGTGTTTTGTTATGACAGTAATAGAAAACTCATATGGATCATTATTATTAA
>RJWT010019894.1:0-18220 GCA_004365215.1 Cuniculus paca | reverse complement strand
AGGATTGCTGTTAGTGCAAGGCCAGCCTGGGCTACAAAGTGAGTTTAAGACCAGCCTGAACTATATAGTAAGGCCCTGTCTCAAAAAGACAAGAGGAAAAAAAAAAAGTCAACTGAGATGTGACTAGGTACTCACTACAGGAGACATACAACCTGGAATTCAGTCAAATAAATTTCTTGGTAAACAAAGAAAATCAATATTCTTCAGAGGAATAAAAAACAAATGCCTCTAGAATATATTAATCACAATGTCCACAATATGGCCTCAAATTGGTAGACATATGGAGAAACAGGAAAATATTATCTACATTTAGAGAAAAGCCATTTAACAGACATCAAATCTGAGATGACCCAGATGTTAGAATTAGAAGACAAGGATTTTAAAGCAGATAGTTGAACAACATACTCAAGGATAGAAAAAGAAAATATACTTGTAATTAATAATCTGGAAATAGCAAGGAATGAAGTACTAAAATGAAAATTTTAGCGTGCTAATTATACCTGAAATAAATATACACCAGACAGGTCTAATGGGGTTTGAAAAGACAATAAACAAAAGAGTCATCATGAATTTAAAAATACAGTAGAAGACAGTGATGTGGGGAGGGGGCACAGGGAGAGGGAGAGAGAGAAGGAGCATGTGAAGATACGAACAAGAGTATACACTGGGGAAAAAAATCAAACCAACCTGCATCTCTTAGAGCCCATGGGAAAACAACCAAAGATCTCCAAAATATATAGTTAGAATCTAGTAGTAAGAGAGCAAATGCGATGGAAAAGGTATTGAAATGCCCCAAATTCCTTCAAATATGATGGAGGGTATCAATTTACAAATTTAAGAAGCATCAATCCAAAGAATATCACATGATAATAAAAACTAAGAGCTTAAGAGAAATTCTTGAAGCAGCCAGAGAAAATGTCACATGACACAGTAGGGAAGAATGACAGAAATGGTGGCTGACATAATAAATAATAGTCTCAAAATACAAAATACTGACATTTTAGATGCTGAAGGAAAAAAAATCTGCGACCCATGTATTCTTCAGTGAATAAAACTGTTTTTCAATATAAAATAAATATATGGAGATTAAGAAATGTCTTTTTACAGTTGGCCAGCAGTATGAGAAATGCTAGAAGAAGCTCTTCAGTAAAGAGAAAAATACCAGGTGGAAATTTAAATTTCAAGACAGGAATAAAAAGCAGTGAAAACAGTCATTAAGTAATGAATACAGAAAATTATGTTTGAGTTCTTAGAATTTCTATGAAAAGATGTATGACTCTTTGTGATGGGATGAATTGTGTCCACTCAAAATTCAAACACTGAACTTCCAATCTGAATGTGACTGGGCCTTTATAGAGAGATAATTTAAATTGAATAAGGTCACAACAGCAGGGGTTTAGATCAACATAACTGGTGTCCTTATGAGAAAAGAAACAGTCTCTTCTCTCTGTCTATCTGTCTACACACACACACACACACACACACACACACACACACACTGACCAATGGTCATGCAAAAGCACAGTGAAAGTTGCCCGTCTACAGGCCAGGAAGAGTCTTCCTCAGCAAATGTATTTGCTAGCATTTGATCATGTACTTGTTGCCTCCAGATTTGAAAGAAAATACATGTCTGTAAAAACCACTCAATCTGTGCTACTTTGTTGTAACAGTCTGAGTAGACCAAGACTGCTTAAAGCAAATATAAGATAACAGCTTTTTTATTGTCAGATTTCTAGTATATGTGGCTATCACACATATGACTACTACAGCATGGAGATCTGGGGGCTGGCAAACAATTAGACAAGTGAAGGCTTTTTATATTTTATATAAACTGATAAATGATGAATTAATCCAGAATAAGAGAGTTATGAGAGGCAGAGAAGTGACCACAGAAAATAAATAGCAAAATGGAAGATGTAAATCCAGCCTTATGGATCTTTGCATTAAATATGAAGAATCTAAACACTCCAAATGAAAATCAGAAATTATAAGACTGAATAGAAAAGCGAGACTCAACTATGTGCCGTGTATAAGAGATGCACAATCATACAGACCACAACAGACAACTGTGGACTGACCATCAGTGTTAAAGAGTTGGAGGTTAAAAAAAAAAAATCAATGAATCACTGATATATTTTGGAGGAGGAACCAAGGAAGAGTCAAAAATTCATCCTAAATTTTTGGCTTTCACAAAAATATAAATGATGGTGCTCATTACCAAGATGAAGACAAATGATAGAGGATCAACTTGGGAAGGTTATCAGTTACTACCATCAGGAAACGGGGAGTATTTCTTGACTGTTTCCCCCACCGCCATGACATCTAATCCATTTTCTCCATGGATAGCAATGCTAATCTCAAAAATCCTGACCTGTTTTTCTGCATACTTCACATCCACTCCATCAAGAAATTCTGTTGGCTCTACTTTCAAAATAAATCTAAAACTTGACCACTCCTCTTCAGGTTCACTATCTGCATCCTTATCTCAGCTGGCTGGCTTACTGAAACAGCTTCTTTGTGGCTTTTTTGTTTCCATCCTGCAGTGTTGATTCAGAACAGAGTAATCATAATGAAAACCTAAGTCATGGCACATCACTCCTCTGCTCACTGTTCTTCCGTGACTTCCCATTTCACTCAGCATAAAATCTACACTCTTGCCAATGAGGTGGCCGCCCGACCTCTCTGAACTAGTTCCCTACAGCTGTTAGTTTGCTCTGCCTGACCCGTGTGGCATGCTAAATACCCTAAGCGGGCCACCCCTCAGAACTTTTGCATTGGTTGTTCCTTAGGCCTGGCATATTCTTCTAGACTTTCAAATGATTAAATCCCTTCCTTCACTGGATCCTTGCTAAAATATCACATGAATGAGTCACACCCTGACAGATGAATGGATAAAGAAACTGGTATTTATATACAATAGAGTACTACTATACTGAACGGAAAGATAAACTCTAGTCATTTATAAAAAAAATGGATGAGCTTGAGACTATAATGTTCAATGAAGTAAATCAGACACAAAAGCTTAGTGAATAGTTTCTTATATGAAAAACTTAATATATAAATAAGATATGAAATAAAATAAGAAAAAAGAGAAAAAAAAGTTACTGTAACCAAGCACATATAATGTATATAAATGTGTACCTTGACAATATAACTATAAACTGTTTTATATGTTTTTGGCCTATCTGGTTTTTAATCTGTGTATATGATAATTAACTTTATAAGATCTTATTAGATAAATAAATTAATCTGATGCTGGTCAAATAAAAGGGGGGATTAAGGGGAGAGAAAAAAAAGAATTGAAATGTGTTTGTATATTTTCCAGTTCTCTAAGTGAATTTAAATGTTATGTATTGCAAACATGTACTAATAAAAGTAATAAATAAATAAATATAATGGCCCATTTGTGCTTAAGCATACTATAAAATGAAACATGTTTAGCTGTCTCCTCCTGTAGAATGTGAGCTTGGAAGGGTACATTTGTGGGGGGAATGGGAGGAGCAGAGAGACTGTTTTATTCTCTGCTATTTTTTTTTAACCCTGAACAGTACCTGTGAACAGAGGAAATGATCTTTAAGTGTTGCATGTTTAAATAACATTCTGAAAGAGTTTAGACATTATTCTACAGACAACTAAAAAGCTAGCAGTAGTGAAAGGACTTCATCTGTGTCTTAAAGACTGTTTTTGCTGTAAGGCAAGAACAGGATTAGTGGAGGAATGATGGGAGGCAAGAAGGCAGTTAGGCAGCTGTATAGGAATCCAAGTAGGTATGCAAAAAATACTGGGAAAGACAGGGCAGGAGGAGGGAACCAAGAGGCATGTATTTGAGCAGTGTTGCTCTGTGCATCTGTGAAGTCATTCCAACTAATTAGCATGGATGCTGGGGACACACCCAAGTCTACAGTAGATCCCATCCAACCTGACGCACACACACGTTTGTCTCCATGGCCCTATAAAGCCTGCCAGCTGTATGTGCTTCAACACACTTGACAAGAATGTCAAACTGACAATAGTTACTTCTCAAATCTATGAGACAATTATATGTAAAACTGAAAAATGGCACTGCTCAAGTGTCAGGTCTGGTTCTGGACCCATCAGGGGCCTCCAGGGGCAGATACGTTGAAATTGTAGTTCTCTCACTTGTAACTAACTGGAAGTCCTTGATGAAAATACTTCACCATTCTCAGATTTTCTCTTCACTAGTAAAACTGACATGATAACAGTGACTATATCTCCATGTGGTGATGATTGGGAAAGATAGTCTTCATGGGGCTAAGAGTACTTGGCATGTAACAAGTACTTGATGCTAGCTCCCACCTTTCTGGTAGGTTACAGGGATAGTACAATCTATTTTTATGTGCCATAATAAATCATAATTATTAGCTCTGTATCCAATTTTCTTATTTGATGGTGAACTACTGGAGTAACCTAATCTTTATCTGGTCCAGGGTAATCAATCAGGAGATCCCTGTAACGCAACAGAATGAGCAAACGATTGAGTGGTTGAAGTCACCATGTCCACAAACGGTCCAGCTCTGTGTGCACTGCAAGCTGTCCGCCAGCTACTCACAGCAGACTGACACACACCCTGGCATTCTACAGCCAGCCCAGCCTGGAAAGAGCAAGGAGGCAGACAGGCACAATGCACGAATCCTAAAACTTCAAGAGCGCACAGCAACTTGGATTTTGACCCTGTGATTCATGATCCTAAGTTTGAATTCAAGACCCAAATAATTTGAAGGTGACCCTTTATCTAAGCTCAATTATTCCTAAAAGCTAATGCCCTCACAGAGGTAGACCAGAGCTTGTGCTAGCCTCCCTTATCAAACTCCTGCCCAATAAAAAGACAGAGAAGCATTAGAGGGAGGACAGTCAAGGTGTAGCTGCAAACAAGCTTCAGCACCTGGATGCTATGAATACACAGGGCTGAAAAAAATCCAGCAGAAAGCAATATTTTTTGAAGATTATCCTAGAGAAGTGACAAACATGAGCTATCCTTGATGGGTATATGGTGGTATGACAAAAATCAAGCACACTATGTGAAGGCAGTGTGCGCCTTTCAAACAAGAAATCAATTATCAGTAAAATGAAACGATGTGAAGTGAGTGAAAGGAGCCTAATTCTTGGTCAAATGAAATCACAAGTGCCTTGGAGCCAGAAGAGATCCTGTCCTTTTTTTGTATTTTATTCCTGAAGACAACCAGATGAAGATTTTTAAAAAGAACCAATCCATTCACATACTGGCAATGAAGCACTTGCTTGTAATAGAAGATCTGCATTTAAAATGAAAAATGAGACAAATAATCTTCTTCAAACCTACAAATAATCTTCTTCAAACCTACAAATAATCTTCTTCAAACCTACAGTTTGTATATTCCTTTCATTACTTTTTTCTTGCTTTTTACCTTTGCTTTTTCTTTACTTCCTCTTTCTCTCTCCTTCCATTTCCTTTCTCTTTTGCTTCTTTGGTGGTGTTTACGCCATGTCCTAAGGATGAGCCCAGTGCTGCTGAAGCAGCTGCCTGCATGTGTGGCTTATTAGAGAAGATGCAGGTACAAATAACAAAAAGAGGCAGCAGAGTCCTACAGAAGGACAATGCGCCTTAAGGCCAGTGGCCAGGATTTATAGAAACAGCACACGGTAAGGAGGATGGCAATGGAGCCACATGAAGAGCTAACGATGGCTCAGGAACTCCCTTCAGGTCACGCTGGCTACCCTGAGCTTCAGATGCCTACAGGTAAAACACAGGTAACCTGCGTCACCTGTAGGAAAATGGATGCACTTTGAGATTAGAATGTTACGTGAAATAAATCAGACACACAGGCTTAAGTATCACAAGGCTGAATGCAAAATATAAATAAAGAGCAAAATAAAAAATAGCGGAAGAGAGAGAGAGGAGGAGGAGGAAGAGGCGGAGGAGGAGAGACAAAGACAGAGAATGAGAATCACTTAGATATCTTTAGCAAAAGCAAAATGGATTAAGAAAGTGAGGAGGGAGGGGAAGGGAAGGGATTAAAAAGGAATTAGCATGTGTTATGTACATGTACCAACTCTCCACAAGGAGTGTAATCCTTATGTAGTGCACACTTGTACTAATATCAATATAAAAACTGAAAAAAATACTATATATTCTTAGTGATGCACAAACTAAAAAACTATAGGTAACTCTATCTCATAGTTTTGAAAGGATTAAATGATGAAATACTACACAGATATGAAAAGTTCCTGAAATTGAAGCTGGGAAACAAGCCTTGAAAATAACATTAGGTACTGTGATTATTATGAACAGCATTCAAGATTTAACAAGATTATCAACATAAATCACTCTCACAGAAAAAGTACTCAATAAGCTATAGTTCTTGTTATTAATATTATCAGCATTATTATTCTTATTCTATCTTTCTTTTGTTTTGTTTTGAGACATGTTTTTATTACGCTGTCCAGGTTGTCCTTGAACTCATGATCCCACTGCCTCAGCATCCTGATTGCTGGGCTGACAGGCATTGCTACTGTCTCTTTGCTTGGCACCTTTGGACCTCATTGGAAAGTCTGCTGTACTCCTGACTCAGAGGTGGTCACTGTTTGTGCTAGCTTTTAGATTTCTATCATGGGACATGCCCATGGCTCAGTCACACCTCTGCTCTCTTTTACTGTTCATGCCACAACTGAAATTTTGGACTTGTTTCCTCAAATACACCTCGTTATTTTTCACTTCCAAGTCTTCTTATTTGTGTTCCCCTGCCTAGAAACCTGCTCACACCTTTGTTTGCCTGGTGCCCCTGTTATCTTTTATGGAACAGCACAAATGCCTTCTTTCTCACAAAGAGTTTCCTATCCTAGCTTTGTATCTACTTACACTATTCATCTCACTTTCACGGATCGTCTGTCTCTTCTATCAGACAACTCCAATAAATTGACAAATTTCTATTAAGTACTTTCTGGAGGCTAGGTACTAAGCTGGGTACAAAGAAAAGTATGACAAGACACTTATCTTTCAGGAGCCTATAGTATTCTAGAAAAGCAGATTAGCAAACCAATGAGAATAAAAGTGATAAGAGGTGCAGCTGTGTTGTAAAGGACAAGTCAAGTCATTAAGGTGACCTGAAGAACTCCACAAGATGAAATGACAGGAACTATGTCTTACAGGCTATCAGGGACCACTGAAGGATCTGGGTTGGGAAGAAACATTGTTGTTTTACACAGTAGAGCATCATGTTCACGTCTCTGAGAAAAATAGATTGGTAGGAGAAAGATCAGGTGAGAAAAAGGGACAGCCAGCCACCACTGCCTGGAGCAATATCTATTGCTTTAGCACACATATACACATGCACGCACACATGTGTCTGTATCATACCAGGCTGTGCACTGAGAGAACATATAGTCTCACTTGGGAGTCTACAAATCTTTTAGATCCTGGGTGCAGGGTGATCTGATAGAATGGGCTAGTCAATATGTAAGAATATTCATGACCCTACCAATACAGTGTCAACTTACCAGTTTTCCAGTAACACTCTGACCACCTTCATTCAGCCAGAATCCAGGGACCATGGCTGAGAAATAAGGCCCCCATACACCTGGTACAAAAATCGGGTCTTTGCTGATCTGAAAAGAAAGAAGTACAGTGTGTGAAAACATTGACCCTCAGGGATGGAGAAAGCCTTATTCTTCCTCTAGCTGATGTTTTCATGGTCAGGGAATTCAGTTTCCTGTTGATACCTTCCATGATGAGGAAATCACTCTCTCAGGGAGGGTCGTGGCTCTGTAAACCTTTCTGATGAAATCATTTAGATGTCAAAGTAGAAAATGTGATCATTATAGAAAGAAACTGGTGGAACATTTCCTTGTTGGCCAATTCTTTGTGGCAGAGATTGCAAAATTGGTCTCTATTCTCCACCCTTTCTATATTCACAATAAGATGTTCCGCTCTTCCCACTGAGAGGTGGGTCTATCTCCCAACTTCTTGGATTTGGGGAGCTTCTGACTTGTTTGCCAAGGAAGAAGTAACTCTGTCCAGTGTTCTAGGCCTAGTTGTGCCTCAAGGCTTCCTACTCTATCCCTTGTGTTGCTCCTCTGCCATGGCCATAAGTTATGCCTTGAATAAGAAGCGTGATCAGCCCAGTGATCTAAAATGATGTACCAGATACAGGAGCAAGCCCAGGCAAGATCAGCAAGTCCACCCTGCTGACCAGCAACTCACTGTCCCAGGCTATCAGAAGCACCCAGCCAGCCAACAGGCTTATGAACAAAAATACATGTCTACCGTAAAGCGTGACTGACGTACTGCATTTTACCCAGCATTTTTGTGGCAATAGATAACTGATACATTTTTTTTTCTTTTTAAAAACATTTCCTAGCCAGTTAGTAGCATATTCTTTGTGGGTGGGAACAAAAAAATGAATCAGACAGAATTTTCCTTTTAAGAAAAAAAAAAGGAAAAGCTCTGGTGCAGGGAAGAACTATACAGATGTATACACAGACTATGGTTTGACCCATTGGATGATAAAGACAAAACAGAATTTTAAGAGGGATCTGGGTTGAGAAGTGTGTTAAAGAAAAGTACAAAGACAGCCACACCTTAGATAAGTACCCCAAGGCCCAACTACCCATAACTAAGTAGCCAAATCTTAAGTAGTCATTTTAATTTTCCTGAAATGCTAGCTCCCACAATAAACAAGCACAAAATGTAAGCTTTATGTTTTCATCAGAATGATTTAATGAAATTAAAATGTAAGCTTCACATCCTTGTCAGCATGACTCAGGGAAATTAAACCAGTAGCTACAGGCAATGAGTTTACACAGTTCTGCCCTCTCCACCCCCCATCCCCCCAAAAAAACCCATTAACAGTCAATCAGGAAATCAGAAACAAGGCCACAGTGCTTTCCTCTTCATGCTCTATAAATTGTGGGGCAACTCAACTGCTAAGGGTCAGCCTCTCACCACTTGTGTTGAAGTCTTGCTGATCACAATCTGTACTTTTTGAATGACAATAAAGTTTTCCATAATTTGTTCTGATTTTACGTATCACAGGGGAATGATACAGAGGTGGCTTCTTAGAGAAAGGGACAAAAGCTTAGTCTGGGGAGTAAGCTAGAAGAAACAGACCAGGCATTCCTCAACAAAGTCTCACAGGAGAAGTACTCTCAGTATCCGAGATACTGCAATGTCCTTGTAGCAGACTACAGTGCCCTTTTAAGGTGAAGTAAGTACGTAAGGAGATGAGCCAGGACAGGTAGTGGTGAGCCATGCATTCTTTCATTCACAGCGGTATCTGTTTCTCCTGCACTCAGCAGGTATGGCTGCTAAAGTCAGATTTATAGGTGTGGAAAGCTTTATCTGGAGAGTAGAGAGGTAATGAGAGTCAGGCACACAAGGTCTGTTCTATCAGATCTTGTGGCTAAGCAGAGAATCTATTCATTTATTTATACAACAAATATTTATTCAGGTCTTACTATAAATGCCTGTTACTATGTTAGGCTTTAGAAATAGAGCACTAAATGTGACTTTCGCTCTCATGAACTTTATGGGCTAGCATGGAGACAGACCTTCTTTATTTGCCTTGATGCCAGTTTATTCTAGTTTCTTTTTCACTAAACTAGTGATTCTTCAATTCTGTAGTATTTCCAACTTCCAAAGGGGAAGGGAGTTTGGAAAAAGCAAGGGAATAATATAAAAATGTCGAATTTTAATTGCATCAAATAAGGGCAATTTATTAAAAAGGGGCAGGCATTTAACATATAAAAGAAGAAGAATCATCTCAGAGAAATAGGCCTCCAAAAGAAAAGCAGTTCAACACATTCATCCTTTTCTTTATTGGTTCAATGGATGCTCCCTGAGCTCCTACCATGATTCCAGATACCTGTCAGACACTAGAGACACATGGAAAAGAGCATGACCTTGTTCTCCTGGAGCACGCCTCCCCGAGAGAGGAGAGCTGAGGGTGCCAGCATAGTGCCAGTTCCACACTGAAAGTCCTGCATCCTGAAAACCCATGAGCCGCAGTGAAACTGGGATGGCTGGTTACTATGAAACAAGCATTAATCAAACCACCTCGCGGCCATGTAATTATAGACCCTAAGTGAAAGAAGGGAAACAAAAGGCATTATGAGAGCATAGAAATGAGATTCCTAATCTGGTCTAGAGGTCAGGGAAAGCTCCAGAGAGTGATATGCGAATTAAGATATAAAACATACATAGAATTTACTCAGTTGGGTGAGTGTGTTTGTGTGTGTCTATGGGTGTGTATGTGTGTATATGAGAGAGTCAGCCACAAGGAGTACACACTAACTGGGCCTCATTTCTGTCAACCTGCCTTTGCCAGTGAAAATGCTAACCGTAGAAACTCCTGCTCTAAACTGGACTGCAGAGCTCTGGGGTGAATAAAGCAGTCCATATTTCCAACTGTGTTCATAACTCAGGATTTGAACAAATAGACAGACAGCCACAAAGGCCAAACTACCTCTCGTTGTGCCCTGTACCCCCCTCTTCAAGAACCCTCAGCCCCGCCTCACAGAGTGGTCTTGAAGAGGTGGTCTAAGTCGCCCACAGTCACAGAGCTAGTCAACGGTGGCAGGATTTGAGCTGAGGCAGATGCTGTCCTCAGACGCATCCACAGGCTCTCTTTTCCCATCGATTCTTCAGGAAGGACCCATATCTGCCTAGTTCCCCTCCAGTTCACAGGAAGTGTGTGGTGCCATCCCAGCAAGCCTTCAGTAGCACACAGTGCATCTCACTTGGCTCTGTCCACAGACAATTTTGAGCTGATGCCTTTCTGTGCTCATTCATCTAGCATGGCACATGCTTCCCATCAGACATTCCAAGACAAGTATGGAAACAAAGGGAGCATCCAATCTTTCCCAAACCCTGTGCTTTTAAAGGGAACAAGTAACAGTTTGTTTTGAGGAAGAGGGAGTTAGAGAATGCGCATTTGTGTATTTATATATACTCTTTAATCCTTCGCAGTAAGCCTAAATATTTGAAAATATTTTTGTGAAAGCTCCTCCCAGGCTGATGGCCATCTTGGCCTGGAGGCTACTCTATGATCCAAAAGGAGAGAGTTTATTGCACAACAATGAGAAAGTTTATTCCATGTCAAATACCAAATAAACATTTGCTCTCGTGAAACTGAGACCTGCATGACGGAACATTCAAGCGACTGAACAATCACAGCTCAAAGTAACCAGAGCTAGGAAGGAGGTTTTATATTTGCCTTTGGTCTTATTTTAGTCAGTCACTTTAATTTTAATATAGAAGTAAAGTATATCATATTTTCAGATGTTAAAACTTGGAAGGATAGCTTATTATGGGACATGCCCCAGTCAAAAATCGAAACTACCTCAGAAAGCTAGAACAGTAAGCAAAATTGAGTAAGAAATCAGTTAATTTTTTCAGTAAAAATCAATTTTATTTCCATATACTGGCAAAACACAATTTGAAAATGAAATTAGGAAAGCGATTCCACTTACAATTGTATCAAAAAGAAGGTATATAGGTATAAATTTAACAGAACAAATACAGAACTTATACTGTTAAAACTGTAAAATGTTTTAGGGAAAATTAACATCTAATATAGAAAAAAATCCAGGTTCAGTGTGATGGTTGAAGTGGATTTTCAACTTGACTGGTCTAGGAATCTGCCCAGGCGATTAATAAAGCACACTGTTAGGTGTACTTTGTCCCTTCCTCTTCCCCTGTTGTGTTTTCAGGTCAATCTGAACTAAGCATCTTTACTTCGCGACATCCTTCCACCTAGAGTTCCTGCCTAGAGTCAGCAGATCATGGACTGAATCCCCAGAAACGATGCGCCAAACCAATCCTTTTCTCCTTTATGTTGTGTGCATCAGGAATTGTGTCTTAGTTAGAAAGCTAACTAAAACATTCATGAATCAGAGACAATATTTTTAAGATGTCAATGATTCACTATCTACAGATTCATTGAAATCACTATCAGAATTCTAAATAGCTTCTTTGTAGAAACTAACCAGCTGATTCTAAAATCCATATGTGATTGTAAAGTCCTATATTAATAAAAACAATTTGGAAGTAAACAGGATAGTGAAAAGTTACAAGTGATAACCTCTTCTATAGGATGGGTAGTGGGTACATAGGTATTCATTTTTGGATGGCTAAAATTATACTTAGACATTTGGCATACTCTTTGAGCCTGACATAAATAAAATTATACAAACCCCTAAGAAAGCATAATATTTGGTGTATATTGTATGGCAGGAACTGAGATCAACAACAATTTTGTAAAAGTAATAATGTAAAATAATAATGGTGATGCTGATGATGATGCATGATCCCAAAATTACAATAAAAAATGTCAACTGCTACAGTAAGCTTGAAGACAAATCTGACAGCAGGCCAAAGGCAGGCACCATGAAATGCCTGTGAGAAGAGGAGGCACTTCTCAGAGGGGCTTGGTTCTAACTGAGGAGGCATGTAGCTCGTGGGGAGAAGGCGATATCTCAGGCAGAAAGGACTCAACATCATGGAGCTGTGAATTAGTAAGGACTCAAAGTTCTGCATTCTATTTCAAATAAAAGATCATATGGTTTAAAGGATAGATATAGTTCTGTGTCCACAGACCCTAGTGCTTGTCAAAAATTCAACTTTTAAAAAGCTGTGCTTGAGAAAAAGTCTCAATGAAATGACCTTCTATGTCAGATAATAATAAAATAAATGGTAAATAACAAGAATAGTAATTTCTAAAAGTGATTGCACATTTATCAAACTCTTCTAGTCTCTTTACATACATTATCACGTTTATTACTCATGATAACCCAACAAAAGAGATTCTATTATTGTATATAAGCTCACAAATGTAAAAACTCTAAGCTGTAGGGAGTCAAATAGTCAGTAAATGGAAGAGGAGTAATTTCAGAGTTCAAACAATTTCCTCTCTAAACCTCATTCCTCTCATCTATAACAAAAGTAGACTGTCTTAGAGTTGCTTAACATCTCTTATTTTTAAGATTTTCTAAGATTCCAAGAAGTTGTTATTCTATCTCAGCTAGTCAATTAGAACTCTTGAGCAAGCTATTTCAACAATGACTGTGCCTAGGGTTTATGTGACTTAGGCTACCTCTGGGGGCTTCTACAAGTACCCGCTTGTTCTATCACTTTGCTAATATGTGGCCATACTTACTGAGAGATTTTTTTTAAGTGACAACTTCCTGGGTTATATGTTATGATTACTCTCAGCATCTTACATTAGCTCAATAAACATTCAGCAAATATGTTTGATGCATGCTGAACTCAAACTACTGTCCCAAGCATAAGAAGATATGGGAGGCTGGGCTTCAGGCTGTGTGGTGACAAGAAATCTTGTGCTCCGAAGATTTATAATCTGGCAGGAGTTGGAGATCAGATGGGCAGGGGGATCTCTCAGTATTAAGTGACTTGTGAGTACACACATGCATTCAGACTTGGAGTTTCTCGGACAGTATGGAAAGTCAAATGTACCCAGCCTGAGTACGGCGGGTGACACAAGCACAAAGAGGATAAACAAACTGCCCGGGATCAGAAATGGTGTATTGGGATTAGATGGCTCTTTCCATGGACTCCTCCTTCTCTTAATGTCTGCCCCATGCTAGTTCCAGGAGCGCCTGCCACAGACTGAGTTCCATCTAAGGTTCTACTCCCATCGAGTTTCCCTGCATGACAAAGCCCAGATGCCTGCTCACACCTCTCTCTGGAAGAAACAACTGGCACAGTGCAAGGAGCTGTTCCAGCTCCATCTGTTCTGCCTCCCCCTGTCATTCTGAGGCTGGCCTGGCCTAAGCCTCTGGCAGGGGTAAGAGGCAGGCTCCAGGCGCCAGTTGTCCTGGGAAAGAACAGGAGGTTTTGTTTTGAATGGCTCAAGCCAGGTCAGGATTTTTAGAGCAGCCGCAGGCATGTGTGGGGCTGGGTATTTCCGTGGTGGCTCATCCTTCCAAATGGACTGTACCATCATCTTACTAGAGAAAAACCATTTATACACATTCCTGCCAACTCCCAGATCACTGCTCAGTACTAAAAAGAGCAGAGAAATCTGTTTATAAATGTGGGCTCTTAACATTCACCTCTAGCTTTGCCCTTTTCAAATTCAATTGCAGTGAGCTATTAACATGTCTGCCTCTTCTATGAACAGGGAAGATAAAGCCATGTCTTATCTTCAAGACAGTGAACATGATGAAATAATGTGAGCACAGACTACGCAGTCAGTCAACCCTAGGTAATTATAATTAGGTCGTTTACTGGTCATAAGAGTTTGAGTCTTTCTAAGACTCAGATATTTCATCTGCAAATGAGGGTAATCTCATCAACCAGGTATGCCTATATCTTGGCTGGTACAATGTGGATAAGGACCTTAAGTGGGTTTCTCCTACCTGGGTCAATGGAAGCTTGAGTCCAAAACCCTGAGCTCAAGCATGAGCTCTGTGTCTCTGGTAGGCTCTTCCTCCTCTCCCAGATCCTTTTGTGTGTTTCTTTCACTTCCTACATTTCCTGGGTCCAGCTCATTCACTCCACACGTGTAATGACAGTTGTTAAACTGCTGAATGTCCCATTTTTATCCCCAACCTGGTCCTTCCTCTCAAGTTCTACACTGGGTACTTGAGCTGATAGTCAGTCAACATGTTCAATGTATAATCTGTGGCCTTCTTCCCAAGAGAAACTCTTGTTTTAACACCTGTCTCAGGATATCATTCTTGATTTGTTCAACTTTCTCATTGCATTGCTCTTGGTCACTGTGTTCTGTCCACTTTGGGTTTCTCTTTATTGCCACTGTGTTAATCCAGCCCCTTCCCTGGATTATTGTCCCAGTGATTAAATAGATTAAACTTGTTTCTGTGCCTCAAATATTGTCTTCCACCCCATGGCTCTCAATCTGCTCAAACTGTCTACCTTTTGGGTCTCTGGAATAATGACCCTTTGAATACTCAAACTTGATTCTGTCATTTTCCTACCTTAACTCCTTCAAAAGTTCCCATGACATGTGAGACCCTCTCTAATATGTCTGCTACTTATTTATTTGGCCTAATCACATGTTATCATTTTCCCAATCCTGGACCCCATAGCTTTTTACTGCATCAAGCACATCATAGGCTGGGCCCCAGCTTTACTGAACAACTTGAAATTCCCCAAGGGCATCATTTTCTTCCTTATCTCTGAGTCTCCATAATCACTCTCTGACTAGCAGGTACTCCCTCTCACCTTCTCTTGGTTAAGTTGGACATGTCTTTTTAAGACTCCACTCAATATTATTTCTGTGGAGATGCCTTTTTAAACCCTGACTTCTATCACAATGCAAGGAGAATTCTGCCTGTGTCTTCCCTTAACATGTGCTTGAGTGTACTATTTATAAATTTATAATTTAAATGTGCTTGAGTGTACTACTTACGTAATATATACTTAATATATAATGTGTAATATGCTTTGTAAGACATGCCTACTGTTTCATTAAGATGGCAATGTCACCAACACTAAGAGCACGCACAGGAGTTAAAGCACGTCTAACGGCTGGGGATGCACCGCAGGGGTTGGGCATATGCTCAGCAAACAGGGCCCTGGGTTCCATCTCCAGAACCAGGAAAAAGCAAAGCCATATCTAGTAACTTATAGGGGACATTAAAGTTCGAGCTTGTCAAATATTTTTCTCCTCTGTTTGGAAGTTTCCAAAAGGGTAAGAATCTTCTAATAAAGAGATGGTCCTTCTTAGAAACTCAATCTCTTTTTTTCAGTCTGGGCAAAACAAGAACATATGAAATCTGTCCACAGATATCTTCTGGAGCTTAGCAGTTTGAACAGGCAGTGAGGATACTGAGCAGGTCTGTCACCCGACCAAACCATCCCCAAATTTGGGATGGAAGGAGGGTGCCAAATGTTGTCTGCAGTGCCCTAAACTATGTGCAAAGTATTTTGGACTCTTTAAACCCTGAATTCTTCACTCTCTATCATTCTGAAACACATATGTGATCACAATAGAAATGTAAGCCATATGTTTCTAATTTACTAATACTTAACACACCCAAACTTGCTTTGCAAGAGACACTGAATAACCAACAGAACTGAGGGGCCTTCCAAAAGTTTCCCGGACCTTCTCTCCCCTGCAGACAAGAAGCTACATTTGGCCTCCTGTGTACAGATGCCTGACTGGCTTCAATGAGTTCAGCCTGGCTTACGGTTTTAAGAGCTCTGGCCCTGTGACTCTGAGAACACAAGATCGCAACACGTGCCTTTTTCACAACTCAAACAATCTGTGGTATGTGAATAATTATTAGTCTCTCTGTGGACACGGCAGAGGAGATGGTCAAGTGGGACAGAGCAGGACAGGGAGGGGGCTAAGGAGAAGGTGACAAGGTGTTTTGTCCACACAGAATGTATCACAGGGAGTCTTAACTCCATTGCTCCGATGTCACTCTGCAAGTCAAGACCCTCAGCGTTAGAATCAAGTCTCCGTTTCCATTAAATACTCCAAGGACAAGCACAGCATAGAACTAATTATTAAGAGGTTCTAAAATATGGTCAAACCAATGCTTTTCCTTGCTTCTAAACTGGCTGTTAGGAAAAACAACTCCCTTTTACAGGTTGTAGGGTTCTATGAAAAAGGTGCCAGGGCAGCCTCCCAGTCAAGGCTGACCAGCAGGTGCAGACACTTGGAGATGGCATGGCCTTTCCCTTGCTGCACGGTTTGGCCCCTGCTACAGTGTTTCCGAATTCCTATTGCTAATGTGTGGCACATTCTCCTCCCACCCTGCTCTTCGTTAGTTTCTGAGTTTCCTTTGCTACGACCCTTTTCTCTGAATCCAGTATCTGGCCTCAGAAATCAGTTCACAGGTCTGGCCACAGACTTGGATTTTCTGGCTTAATGGTCAATGATCTGTGTTAACCTTGGCCTTTGGGGTCTTCATGTGTAGTATGAGGCAACTGCGACTCCTCTTATAGATTCCCATAGAGTAAATGTGGCATAGTCTATTACAGGTCTTGGTACAGTGCTAGGCACATTCAGTGACCCAGGGAATTGTGTTAATACCATCACCTCCATACTAGCCAACATGTATTTCCTATTTATGGATTGACGCTCATGTAGGAGTTTGATTTTTAAAATACCTGACACTATCTAGACTAGAATTGTAAAGTAGAGTACAGAAGTTGCACTAGTTTCAGAGAAGACAGAATAAACACAACCATTCAGATGGGTTAGTTTCTACACCTGTAAGACCTGTTGAGGGGAATAAGTACATTTGAAGGCTTTACTTTGCTGACAGCATATTGTATGAAACCATCAAGAAAGCTCTGGCTGATTTATATCAAGGCATCTTTTAAGGAAAGCCAGAAATTCTATGCATAGCCTTTTGGATGCCTTCCCCAAAAGGACCTACTCCTGCTTTCCAGGTCAGAGTGAGAGGAATTCAGGACACATCCATGCAGGTCTAGACCTAAAGAATTCTGATCTCCAAAACTCTCCCTCCACTTTTGGTCTAATACAAGATGAGAAGGCCAAGAAGTCTAGGTAAAGGAAATCAAAATTACCCACAGACACATGGGGTCGTTTCCCTACATGACTACAAAAGTATTATGAACTGAAAAAGGTTCAACATTGTCTGCTGAGGTGACTAGCAGAAAGGAGTTTATCCCATAAATCTTCTCTACTAAAAAGAAGATTGATGAGAGCTTAAAATAATAGTGATGATTGGGTAAGAAGAGGTTAATACAAGGGAGGAGGCTGTAAAAACACAGAGCATGAAACCCAGCATTCTTTGGCTACCTAATATATCACCAGAGACAGCACAGAAGTCATACCTGTGCCAGTCTGTCCATGGCTAACACAACTAATCCATTCTTCCCTTCCTGCTGGGTCTGGGAAAAGCCTCTGAACCCTCCACAGGCCAGTGTGTTCAGGAGCCACTGAGTTCCCTGAGGGACATCCCAGAAGTCCCTCTACCATTTTGAGGTGAGTTACTCTCACATATGTCCTCCCAGTAGGATGAGTCACGCCCAATTTTGATAGAAAGTGAAAATGAGACTCAGAAAATTAACTCAAGTTCTTTCCTGGATTTACAATTAGGGCAGAACTAGAACTTAGACCTGAATCTAACTCAAGAGTCTGTGCTCATCTGAGATACTTTTCTGAAGAAAAAATGCAGAAAAAAGGAAAGGCAGGGATACTACAGGCACATAGTACGTTTTTCCAGATTTGGTCTGGAGCCAGCCCTGCTCCTTCCCAGACCTAAGTAG
>RJWT010019893.1:7638-18309 GCA_004365215.1 Cuniculus paca | reverse complement strand
AAAAAAGTTCTTTTTTAAGATGCCAAATTATTTCTCATTTACTCATATACTTAATGTAATGGCAATCAAAATACCAAAAAGATGGATGAGAAACTGACAGAAGACTTCAAGAAAATACACCAGGGAGACTAAACATTTTGTAAAGGAGTTATGATAGAGGAATATTATTTTATTAGGTAACAATGTAAAGCTTCATTTATCTACCTATAATGCAAATAAGTGCCTGGCTAGTAACATCTAATAAAATTGCTTCCATACATTCAAAAAAAAATCTGTAAATTTAGAACACAGGCAGTGATGACAATTCCTAACACAGTGTATTAATAAGGCTACCAGAAAGCAGACTGCAGAATCAGTGTGCACAGTGACAAATTTTTAGATGAAGCAATAAAAAAAGTCTCCATAGGGGGTGACAACACAAACTGCTTCTTAAAACAGTAATGACCCCTGAAATAAGGTGGGAAGATGCTTTTAATCTCCCTTTCCAGTAGACCTGTAAGTCATACAGCTCCCAGAACTTGGAGAAGACCGGAAGAGGAAGCCATCTCTTTGGACCTTCCCAGGACTTCTCCGTGAGGTGAACAGAGTATCATATAATCACATAACAAAATTCCAGACCAATCAAAAGGTAATTAAAAATGAAATAACTAATCATTTACTTCATCTTGAGGAAGGTCTTTCCAAGCTAAAAATTTAAAATAAAAATACAGGAAATTATTAACAGATTTGAATGACATAATTTAATACCAAGTATTGGCAAGGGCTCAGGAAAACAAGCACTCTCATGAACTGCTGGTGGGAACAAACTGGCATATTTCTGGAGGGCAATCTGCTGAATGTGTTGAAAGTCTCTAAAATGTTTATGTTCTTTGACTCACTAAGTCAACGTCTAGGAATTTTTCCTGAAGAAATAATCAGGTATTAAAAATGGATTTACAATACTGAAAGACTGGAAAGAACACAGACATCCAATAACACATGAATGTTCAACAATAGGGGACTAAGTGAATATAAAATAATTGTAAAATAAAATATTATCTGGTCTTTAAAATAAAATATTATCTGGCCTTTAAAAGAAAATATTTAAGAGTATGTGATGGTGAGAATATGCTCAAAAAATGTTAAAGGCATCAAAGTATTACTAACATGTACCATGTACTAAACTTTAACTTTTTGTGGGGACTGAAGCAGGACCTTATGCATGCTAAGCAAGCACTATACCTCTTAACCATACCTGAAGCCTTAGGTGTGAACAAACACACACAAATATTTGGAAGAAAACCTAAAATCATGGTTTGTTATTTCTTGGTGGGAAAACTAGGGATGATTTTAACTGTCTGCTACTAGCAGCAAAAGAACACTGAGAAACCTGGATAACTCTCATTCAGTGCTGATCAAGGATCAGCTCAGTTGCCACCTCTTCAGGGCCCTCTTGACTATGATATTTTTGGTTTGCTTGTTTTTTGAGACAGGGGTTTCAGTATGCAGTTCAGAATGGACTTGAACTCACTATGTAGCCCAGCTGGCCTCGAACTCACAGTGAACCCCTGCCTCAGCCTGCGCAGTGCTGGGTTTACACGCATGCGCCACCTCACCTGCTGTGAGGACTCCAACATATACTCAGAATCCCTCCGCTGTACTAGACTACGGACTGGGCAGAAACTTCCTGGTATTCTTATTTTTCATGATGCTCTGACCTGAAACCAGGGCCTCTGCTCATGCAAGGAAAGCACTCTGCCAAAGAACTACATCCCTGGCCTATATTCTTTATCCCTGCATCACCCTGTCTGATACGATTTACTACACCACCAGTATACTTTGAATTGCTCATTGCCAGAAATGTTTTTCTCCTCTAAATCCTCAATGCCAACCTGTATGGAATCTAAACAATTTTTAAATTACAATGTTTGATTTGTTAATAAAATTGAACAAATCATTTTCTTAGCTCTGCAAATTTAAAGGTCAAGGAGACAAACATTAACAAAGATGACTGAATTTCAGTAAAACAGTATCTCTTCTTACCTTAGCTAGCAGACTTGAAATGTGTTTAATTTCACCATTTGCTTTTAGCAATTCTTGTCTGAGCTCAGTGCAAGACAGTTCCAGCTGATCTTTCTCAGCTTGAGCTACTTTCAACATCTCCTGAAGTTCACAGTTCTCTGCTGTCTGCCCCAAGACACTACTTGTCTCCAAGGCTTTTTGCTTCTCACCTTCCAGATGAGCCTTCAAGGACCCATTCTCCATCTTCAAGCCTTCCAGGGTAACTCTACATTCTTCCAAAGTTTTGGTCATCACATTGTTGTTACACCGTTCTAGTTCAAGAAACCCATTCAGCTTTTCATTTTCTTCTTTCAGATGCTTGATCATATCCAAAGCACCTTGGTTTTCTTCCTCAACCTTCCGTAAGCTACAGGTCAACTGCTGCTGAATGTTGAGCAGTTTCTCTCTTTCAAAGCGGCTCTTCTCGAGAATATCTGTGCATTTCTGCTCTAGCTCGAGGACTTTCCCTTCTTGGGCGCTGGGCTCATCATTCTTCACTCGCTCTTGTAAAAGGTTTATCAGTTTTTCGTTTTCTTGACTTAACTGCTCTGCCCTCTCTCGATGCTGGTGGAAGGACGTCTCTAAAATAGTCTTCTCATCCACCAGCTTCTCGTTCTCAGCTGTCAGTTCCTGCACCATTTGTTGCTGATCTGATAACTCTTGTAGAGTAGCCTGTAGTTCCTCTGCAGTGCTGTGGTGATTCTCTTCCATCTTCTGAATCTTTTCTGTAAGGGAAGCAAGGGACAGCTCACTTGCATTGTTGGGAGAACTCCCAGTAGTCGAACACCTGGAGTTCTTAAAAGGGTTGCTAGTGGAGGACAGGGGCCGAGACAGGGTATCAGTGGTGATGTGCTCAAAATCTGAGGCATCTGGTGACAAAGAAGCTTTGGTAACATCGCTGCTTGAAGAGCCAGATGTCCGTAATGTATTTCCATATGTGTTTTTCTTATACTCATCAATTTCACTTGACAGTTCATTCCCAGTTGGGCTTCCAAAGCTTGACTCTTGAGTCACCGATGTTGGGCAGCTGCTGTCACCAGTGTGGCTTGCTGCCCCTTCTGAATTTGGTGACTGCTCAAGGTAAGTCAGTTTTTCCTTTAAGACTCGGTTTTCTTCTTCTAGGTCTGCAAGTTCTTTCTGAAAGGTCTTGTTCTTCTCCTCAAGGGTTCTTATCAAAGGTTCTGTGTCTCCTGGTGGAGTTCCATCTGAGTTTGGGCATGAAACCTCAGTCCCTTCGGTGCTCAGGGCCCTTCTCTCCTTGAATTTCTTCAGTTCACTTCGAAGCCTGTTGATTTCACTATCTTTGGCTTTGGCTTCTGCTAGAAGTTCCCGAACTTGGGATTCAAGCACAGCCTTCTCTCCCCCTTCATGCTCTTGCTTGACTTTTGCACAAGTGGTCCTTAGGTGCTTGGTAGGGGTGTGAGTGCAGGATGAAGTTGGACTGGACCCCGATTTCTTTGGGTTAGAAGGACCTCGTGGAACAGACCTTTCTCTTGAGACAGTTACTGAGAGTTCTCGGGGAGTTGGAATGCCTGTCCGTTTGCTTGTTGGAACTAAAGACAGAAACAGAAGAAAAAAAAAATGAAGGGGAAAAAAAGCAAGCACTTCTTTTTTTTGGTACCGGGGATCGAACTTGTGACCTTGCACTTGCCAGGCATGCGCGTGTGCTGCTGAGCCAAATCCCTGGCCCCTAAGCACTTTTGTAATGAAAGCCAAATGACTTCAAAACACACAGTACAGTGGATGGTATGGTTGTCACCATTCATCCATTTTCTTCTCGTCTAGATACTCAGTTCCAATTGGGGTTTCTGTACTTCCTCCTAAAACCCTATTTGTTGATGTGAAGCTGACACCTAGCCTGAGCTGCTCAGAACAATCCTATCCCCAGCCATAGTTGCTGTTTTAAGGCCCAGCACACACCTGGATTAAGTTCAGTGAACACAAATAAAGATTTTCAGATAGGTCTGTAAACATCACTGGACAGAGTGAGAAAGCATGTGGACATGGAAATGGTTGGCTGCCACCCTGCCCTCGTAGGAAGAAGGTGGGACTACAGACGGCAGGGTATAAAGAAGAAAACCAAATTTTTAATGGCATTGTTGAGCTGCTAAGTCAAATCAACCCTGACTACTGGCCTACTAGTTGTCTTCCAATATACACCAGCCAGTACATATGCACCATAAGTCACCTTGAATCAGGGCTTTCTGCAACTTGCAATTTAATACATCTGAACTGGTAACACTGGTGACTAAACCACAGCCTTTTGACAAAACATTTATTGTGTATTTCTCAACAAAAACTTATAGAAAATATCACTATCAACATATTTTGAGCACAAGTTTAAGAAATCAAAAGAAGGGCTGGGCATTTGGCTCAAGGGTAGAGCACTTCCTTAGTATGTGCAAGACCTGAGCTCTAGCACTGAAAAAAATTAAAAAAGGAGGAGATGGGGAGAAAGGAAAAACCCCCAAAGAAATCAGAAGATATAAATAATATTAAAAAACTGATATACCCAAATGACGCATCACTTTTATTTATATTTTTAAATTTTTTTATTTTAAAGAGAATAAAACCAAACAAAACAGAATAAAGCAAATCAGAACAGAACAATGCAAGAGATACAGACTTCAAAACAAGGCAACAGGAAATCAACAATGGCTACCATAATAGCGCTCATTTTCTTCAAAATAGCTGTCCATACCATCACACACAATAAAATCAAAACAAACAGAACAAAACTAATTGAAACAAAACAATGAAAGCATTGCAGGACTTCAAAACAACAGGATATCAGCAATAACTACCATATTGTCTCTTGTTTTCCTCAAAATAGCTGTCCATAACTTGACACATAATAAAATCAAACAATCCGAAACAGACTAAAACCAATCAAAACAAAAGAATGAAAGCATTACAGGACTTCAAAACAAGATAATAGGAAAAGAACAATGGCTACTATAATGTTTCTTTGTTTTCCTCAAAATAGCTGTCCATACTATCGCACATAATAAAATCAAATGAAATAAAACAAAACTGAAAAAAACCAACCAAAAGAATGAAAGCATTATAGGACTTCAAAACAAGATGACAGAAAATCAATGATGGCTACCATGTCTAATTTTCTTCAAAATAGCTGTTCATACCATCACACATAATAAAATCAAACAAAACAAAACAGAATAAAACCAATTAAACAAAAGAATGAAAGCATTATGAGTTCAAAACAAGGTAATAGACAACCAACAATGGTTACCATAATATATCTCATTATCTTCAAAACAGCTGCCCAATCAGATACAGAAAAATCTAACAAAATGAGACAGAACAAAATCAAACCCAACAAAATTGCAAAACAATACAAGAGTTCAAGACAAGACAGTAACTACTGATCATCTAAAGCTATAGTCTTGACTTTTTCCTGGGTTTCCCAACAAGCGGTTGTGGGGTCCAAGACACTTCCCATAGTGGTTGCCCCTCCACAGCATAGGAGAATGGCACAGGTACCTAGGTTTCTCTGAACCCGGGTTCCCAGGGAAGTAGCAGGGTGTGGGACAGGCTCCAGAGACCCATGCAGCTACACTGAGGCTTCCTTGATCACCAAGGGTGTGTGGTAGCCGGGCTGCTGCTTCTCTCAGCCTGCGTGTCTACACCAGGACTCCCCCGATGACGGCAGGTGCACAGGGGTGTGTTTGTCTGATTCTCCAGGTGGACGCTGACTGCTCACAGGAAACAAACCTTCCGATGGTGGTGGTGGGCACGCAGGGATGTATCTGGCTGCGTATCCCTACCCGCAGGAAACACGCCTTCCGATGGTGGCGGCAGGCGCACAGGGGTGGATCTCAACACATCACTTTTAACACAAGTAGAAATCATGTGATCATTTGTATACATAGAAACATGAATAAATGAGATAAAGGATGTATCCTATATATCTACAGAACATTAATAAATGTTAAAGGGATTTATATAACAGAAATAATACAGAATTTAGAATATGTATAATGAGAAATATAAGATGTAAATAATTTAAAATTTTTTTCATCTGTACTACATTAAAGATAATACCAGGCTGGGGATATAGCTCAGTGGCACAGGTGCCTGCCTGGTAAGCACGAGGTTATGAGTTTGATCCCCAGTACCAAAAAAAATACAAAAAAAAAAAATTAGTGGCAAAAACCCAGACATCAATCTCTTTTATGCTCTGGACTTGAAGTTCACTTCCGAGGCTACAGGGAAATAAGAACTCTGCATCTATGTAACAAAGGCAAGACTATTTGATGAGTCCAGGCTGATTGATACAACTTGGGGAAGGATGGTTTCTGATACCAAAGGATTACAGAAGTGGCCATTAATCTCTAGGTCTCTGTAGTATAGGAAGAGAGTCTGGGCAAATGCACACTCAGTAGGCTGCAACCCTGGTGCTAATACAAATTTGGAACTGAGCCTGAGCCAGCTGCTCCAAACCCACCACCAAGACTGTGAGCAGCTGCTCCCAAGGCAGCTGCTCATCTGAAAGGCTGACTCAGCGATCAGGGCACACGGGCAGACAGTAGCACTGCTCAGTCTCTAGCATGGGGTCCTCCTGAAATCATCACATCATAAAGGCCATGCCATCATTAACACAAAGAAGCTATAGTTTTTAAATTTGTGTCATACTAAATTACTCAATGAAGAAAAGATTTGTTTAATTATTCTTGTAAAATGAAGATTAAAATCAGTAAGCAATAAAATGCTTTAGTAACGCCATTTCTCTAGAATGAAGTCATCTTGGCAAGGACCACGAGAAAAACTTGAAGGTAACAAAGGTTTCACCATAACTATAGCCCAACGGCCAAACCCCAAGACTGATTATCACAGCAGCATCTGCCACTCCAAAAGCAGCACTAAATTAGGGCTCTTTTCCCCCTTCCCTACTTCTTTTCTTTCTTCCCTTCCTTCCTTCCTTCCTCCTTTTTCCCCCCTCCCTCCATTCCGCTTTCAGTCATTTGTTGGGTTCACAGATGAGGAAAACTCGAATAAAAGAGTACATCAACTCTGTCATACTTTTAGCTAGAGTTAAATACCTTTTTTCTGCCAAATCTTAGTCAGTGCTCTTCGTGTTACCTATGCCTTATCGACTCAGATTCTTTTCTTTTTCTTTTAAGCTCTTTAGTGACTTGTATCCTTTACTACCTCAGTACAATGCTCAAATGTTTCCATTTTTAAACCTCTAGAATGTTATCCTGATATTTAAAATGCCAATATTTAAGTTTTTTATTAAAGGTACTGTACTCTGAAAACAGGCCTGCTTTAATACAGTTTGAATAATTGTGGGGCTACTTACTGAGAGATTTCTTTAGCAAATACTCGCTTCTTGTATTTAAAAAAAAATCAGCAAGATGAAATTTTAAAAACCTTAGTTTATAATACATTGTAAACTTCAGACAATTGACACTGTATCACACATGGTGGGAGAGGGGCGTTTAGATGTTTATAAGATTTTGTATCAGAATATCTTCTTAAACACCAAAGTTTCTTTTCTTTTGTTTGAAACCAGGAATGGAACTCAGGACCTTGTGCTTGCCAGGCAGGCGCCTGAGCCACTGAGCTATATCCCTGGCCCCCAAAGTTTATTTATGAAGTATAGCTCATCGTATAATTACAGAATATTCAGTCTAGTTGTACTTACACATCTGTTCTTTTTTAAAACTACATCTGTTTCTGTTTTCTAAAGGCTCTTCTCATCTCTGCATACACCATTTCAGAAACTACAAGGAGTGGAGCAGACCTTGTACTTTCAACATCTGACCAAACCAGGACTAGTGCCTGGCTGCTCTGGCAGTGGGAGACAGCTGACATAGCCACCTGCTCTGGACACTCAAGGAGAGAAGTAAAGTGGCCTGCATGATTGTAATCAGCTGGAAGAAGCCTACGCCCCAGGAGTCTGCTTCAAATATAGACAGTTCCAATTTACAATAGGTTGATTTACAATAATGCAAAAGCATATACAGACAGCCATTCAGAAAAAAATTGTGGGGAGCGGGGAAGGATCTCGCTACACAGGATCTGGCTTTGACCTCACTCTGTAGTCCAGGCCGGCCTTGAACTCTTGGCGATCCTCCTGTCACAGTCTTCAATCACTGGAATTGCACGTGTGTGCAACCATGCTTGGCCAGAAAAATGCTGTTTTTCCTATTTAGTGCAGGATTCAATAAATCATAAACATTCAATACTTTGTTAGAAAATATTAGGTGAATTTTGTCAAGATCTAAGCTAATATAAATATACTCAGCAAGTTTAAAATAGGTGAGATTAAGCCACGTCCAATAAATTAAGTGTAAGGCATTTTCAATTTAGTTTTCAACATACGATGGATTATCAGGACATGCTCCACTGTAAGTTGAGGGACAGCATATATGTCCTGTGAATTAAGTCTCTTCGCTAAGCAATGCATTCTAAAGCCCTCTGAGTGGTCACACCACCTTATATAACACATCGTATCAAAGTGACAGTGGGGATATAGAAAGCACTAGACCAAAAGAACATGGGCTGGCTCAGTCAGCACACTCATGTCTTCTTCCCAACCTCCTACTCATTCCCACCCAGGAGGCTGTCTGTCTGAATGCTGAGGTTAAAATAAAAGCTCCACTTCATAATTATGACCAATATACTGAAAGAAATATGTTCACTATATTACATTTTAAAATGCCAGTGAAAAGTTATACTATGGTTTATCACAAGTATTCTCCAAATACTCCATCAGGTAGGTGATGATGCCTTTGTTCTTACTGGCATCTGTATAAGAGTCCAATGGGCTGACCTGTCTGTCTTCCACCCAAAAAGACCATAATTTGGGCCAGCCTTGTGATTGCCTCCCTTTCCCACTGTGTGGCAGACTTCTAAAGAAAAATCTTCCTGGTTTTCTCAATATCACCCATTTTCTGTTACTAGCACAATGAAGGTTGCCACTCAGAAGCAAGGTATCTCATTCTCTCTTCCTTTATTGTAACTATTTTCCTGGTGATTTTACTTAACCTTATGATCTTAAGCCAAACCTCTTACAGAAGACTCTGAAATTAACTCTTATACAGACCTCTTCTCTTCAAACCAATGAATCTCCAAGTCAAGCTACACACTTGCGAAGCATAACTAAATTATCATAAAAACATCTCAAACAACACAAAAGGGAAATGAAAACTGAGAAAAAAAATGAACGAAATGTGCAAAAGGATTCAGAAAGCCATGGCAGGTAGAAGGCTAATCTATACAGGGCACTCAAGGAAGTTCTCACTAATGACAGGTTTGACATTCATGGTAAGCACATACCCATGAAAACAAGGCCAGGATGCTATGAAAAAGAAATAAACATAGTAAGAGGAAAAGCTCTAAAAAGTTTTAAATGTTTGAGAAACTAAATCAATAGGAGGGATAAAATCCAAAATAAAGTAATTCTCCTAAGGTGTAGAAGAAAACAACAAAGATGGAAATAGAAAAGATAAGAGACACAAGGATCAAAAAATAAAATAAAATAACCAGTTAATAGAAGTTCCTGAAATACAGACCAATGTAAATAGAGCAGAAGAAATTATTAAAGAACAGAATTCTCCAAAGTTGAAACACATGACTTTTCAGAACACATGTCAAACAAAATCAATGGGGGAAAAAAATCCACAGACATACATTTTCCAAAACAGCTTCAGAACACCAAAACCTCTTAACAGTTTGGGGAAGGGGTGCAGACTGAGAATGAAATATGCCACCACTATTCATTAGCAATACTGAATTCTAGAAAACAACAAAGCAAAGACCTTCAAAGTTCAGAGGAAAAAAATGATCTTCAAATTTACAAAAACAAGAAATTACAAAAAACAAGAAGCTCCCTAAGACAAGAAACAAAACTAAAACATGACTTTGCTCTGCAGGTAAGAATAGATATGTAGTCACAATGACATCAATACCATTTAAATTGACCGCACAAAGAAGATGAAGGAATATTTTCTAGAACATTTAAATATTATCATGCTTGCAGGCAAAAAAGTTAAAGTACAGATGAAAGAAACTGAGAAGTAGAAGGCAGGAAAGAGACGCAGCAGAGAAGATAGTGGCAATCATATCCATCCTCACCTCCCACAGAGTCAAAGATACTATGCACATACACAAAACAGGAAATGAAGCTAAAGTACCTTTTAAAAATGACAATAAATGGACTAAAAAGTGATATTTATGACATATTAAATGCTCATCTGAGCCAGACATGATGGCACACACCTGTAATCCCAGCATTCTGGAGGCTGAGGCAGGAGGACTACCATTAGTTTGAGGCCAGCCTGGAATACATAAGTGAGTTCAAGGACAGCCTGCACTAGATAGCAAAAACCCTTACTCAAAAAAGAAAATAATAATAATTCATCCATCATAGCACACATCAAAAACTGTATAAATCTGAATAAATTAACAACAGCAATGTCAAAAGAACAAGACAAGCCACAGACTGGGAAAAAATATTTTTGCAAATAACACTGCTGATAAAAGATGACTATCCAAAATGTATAAAGAACTCTTAAAACTCAACAATGAGAAAACAAGCTAGATTAAAAATGGAAAAAAGGGGCCGGGGATTTAGCTCAGTGGCACAAGTGCCTGCCTGACAAG
>RJWT010019892.1:0-18200 GCA_004365215.1 Cuniculus paca | reverse complement strand
TTCTCAACAGTCCTGTTCTCTCACTTGCCAGCAAGAGGTCATCAACATACTGGAGCAAAACACAGTTCAGCAGGTTAGCAGTTAGATTCCTTGAACAGGGCTGGGGAGTTCTTAAAGCCCTGGGGTAGCCTGGTCCAAGTCAATTAAGTTTTCGTCCTGTGTTGGAGTCTTCCTATTGTAGAGCGAACCAGGGGCTAACTTTGAGGGACCAGGCACAAGCAGAACAAGGCATCTTTAAGATCCAAGCAGGCAAACCAGGTTGCCCCAGCCAAAAGTAGGCTCACCATGTATAGGCATTTGGGACAATTAGATGCAGGGCAACCGTGGCATTATAGACTGCTCAGAGATACTGTACTGACCAGTAATTGGCAGCAGAGGGCTATTCCAAGGGAACTGACATTCTATCAAGATCCCTGCCTCCTTCAGTCTGTTGATGTGTTCCAGGATTCTCATCCATGCTTCCCTAGGTATAGCATATTGTCTCAACCTCATAGGGGTCATTCCTGGTTTGAGCTCCACCAGCAGTAAGGCCCAATTTTTAGCCAGTCTGGGTGGGGCCTTTTTGGCCCATACCTCTGGTTATCCCTCCAACAGCAGTGGAGGGTTTGGCTCTTTTCTATACATTGTATGTAATTTCCATTCTTCTTCTCTGGAACTGTGACTGACAAGATTAGGTTTTCTAGGTACCAAGGGTCAGGCTAGTAGGTCTCAGGTGTGAAGGTTATCTGGGCTCCCAGTTTAGTCAGCAAGTCCATTTCCAGGAGGGGAATGGGGCACCTGGAGAGCAAAGGGCCCAGAGTTTCAGCCTCATTCGCCTCTGAATCCAAGGAGGTTGCTTGAAGCGGGAGGCAGGGGTGGCAGTGGAGGTGGACTATCCACAGAAGGGCCAGCAATGGGGGTGCAGATGGTGGTGAGGAGAAATAGGCTAGAGGAAGGACCTCTTCATCAAGGTTATCCTAATAGTTTTTCTTGGAGTCTTTATTGGACTCCCCAGGACCTCAGACAATGAAGACCTGATTCTCCCACCTTGGATGCAATTCTGCAAAGGAACAATCTGAGCAATCTCTAGCCAACAGCCTATGTATGGGACTCAGTTACAGTGGCCGGGCATACTGGTCACCACTCACCAAACTGCTCAAATCAGGAAAGTGTCTAGACTTCCCTCCAATAGCCACCCAACATCAAGGCAGGGCCTGTATACATCACAGAGGGTCCAGAGTTTTGATAGTTTCATTTATGTCATAATCACCATTTAAACCCTTGTTGAAATTTTTGACTATCTGGTCTAAGACAGCCAATTTGCTCTTTGTGGCTCCCATATTCTAAGATTCCTGCTGTGCGTAGAGTCGCAGGAGACAAAAGTGAGAGTTCCCCAGAGGAGACCACTCAGATGCCCACCTGGCCACATCCCTCATGGGAACTTAGGCACATCTTGGCTACAGTGTACCCATATAAATCCAGGCCTGGTCAATCCCCTACAACAGGGAATGAATCACCATTATTGTGTATGACATTGCCATGGAAATGTAGTTTAGGGCCCATTTGGACTCCATAGCTTTCATTGTACAGCCACAGATATGTGCACTTTCACTCACACAATCAGAAGTCATAACATTTCTTCCCACTTACAAAAATTCCTGACTAGGATCTCTAGTATGAGACCTTGGGGGTAATCAGTTGGCACCCAGGGGCCTTACCTTACTAGAAGTCCTAATGGGGACCAAGTTCACTTCTCTACCAAGTCTGGTCAGAGAAGATGTCTGCACACCTGTCAGTCCTGTCCTCCCTGGAAGGAGGTCTCACCAGTTGGGCAAGAGGTGTGCTGCCCTGTGCTCTGAGGAGAGCACCTGGCAGGTGCTCCCCCAACTCCAAGCAGGTGGCTCAAGGGGCCTGCACAGTCAATTTCCCGGTCAGGGAACCAAATGTTACAGCAATTTTAGGTTTACTGAGGCGAAGAAACTGAGCAGCACTCAGCAGGAGAACCAAGCTTTATTATGCCGGCAGGCTCAGAGGAGCTGCATACTCCACAGTCTGAGCCCCCAAGCTAGTGTAGGGAGTTACTTTTATACCGTTTATCAGGCAGGGCAGGGATTTTTGAACAAGTGGAACTTTACAAATGTTGGGAACAAACTGGAAACAAAAACACGGATGGGTACAGCTTGTCCCTCTGGTACAAGCCTGTTTATACAGAAGCAGGAGGAAAACTGCAGATTATTGACATATTTGGGTTTTGGAATATTTTGAACACAAAAGTTCTTCTATACCCCACCTGGATTTAAGCCCTGTGAGGACCATGTACTCTCATGCAGTTAGGACTGCTGGTAACATGCTGCCCGCTTTTTCCCCATAGGGGATATATACACACACATGCCAGGGCTGAAGCTACAATTTGCTTTGTCGTTTTCTCTAGGTTTCCTTTCTGACTCGCCCTGCTGTGTAGGGTTTCTGATAGTTCCTGCTCATTTCCAGAGGTCTCCCCTTGTAACTCTCCATATCATTTTTCCTTTGTTACCCTGGCTCTTCTCTATGGCAGAATTGTATGCATGCCACCTTTATTCAATTGTCTGCCACTATTCTCTCTTAAATAAAAATAGCCACTGACAATAAATCTGTTGAGCTATAAATGCAAAAGCTCCAGAGCAGCTCAGTATTACAGGGGCAGGCAGGGGGGAGTAGGTTAATGAGATTTTATCATTTTCTCCATTTCCCTGAAGACAGCTTATAGAATAATTTATTGAGGGTTCTCAGAACTCTGGATGGACTATAATGAGTTGAAATAATGTAAAGTATGCCTCTGAAAGGGAAATTTTATTCTAAGTTCTGAATTTAGTGCTTCATTTTAGAGCAAAATAAGATTCGGGCCAAGTAATAAACTGTGTTGCCCTGGTTTTCCAACTCTGAAATATTAAATCTCTCTCACAATAAGTAGTTTCTACTTTCTTAACTGGGATATATTGTATTTTTGCAATTAGTATCAATTATGAGAAAGTTTATCCCACATATACGGCCATATGTGTGCTGACATGCACGTGTATGTGTATCAAATTATGAGCTTCATTTTCCTTTCTGTCCATAATATACAGAATTTCTTTGAAATCATATTTTAGAGAGAAAAGGTCTCTGTGTCTGTTCAGACTATAAATTAGGACTGGGAAATCTATGAGTCAGTAATTTATAGATTATTAGATACTTAGAAGTGATTCTGGAGCATGCTGAATAGAGAACATATGTTTATAAAAGATAGAACAGATTCAACACAATGTCTCTTTGGCTTAACCAATCAATTAACAAAATTAGATGTCTTATTTTGCCTATCTCCCACATCCCAAAAATAGAATCACTAACCACTTGTCAACCACACTGACTTTTAATAGAATGGTTGCTATAACTTTCCCACCAGAACTATTCATATTAAGCACCCTATTAGATTGTAGCCAGGAGTCTGCAAATGAGGAAGAAAGCTTGCTTTGCTTTTTGCCTCTTTTCCTTGTTTGACTTGATGTGATAATTCACTGCAGATTTCTTTTTTCTTTGACAGAGTGCTTACCGCAGGAATGGGATGGCTTTTCTAGCCTGCTAATGCAACTGTATCTGCCACAACAGGAAGGCAATGCTACACTGAGGTGATTTCTTTTCCCCCTCCTTTACAAGATGAAAGTTCACCTTCTTCACATCCTAGAGAGTGGACTGGTTTGGTGTGACTCCTGCTCTTTTCCAGCCCCCTCAGCATTTTATCTTGTTTACTAGATGGACCATTTAGCTAATTAATGACAGGATGTTTGGGACAGTGTGTAGGTGGACAAGAATGCAGATCTTAACTTGGCATGGATTTGCTTCCCTCAGATCACATATCTTAAGTAACCCCCTCCCCCGGGTGTTTAGTCTGGCATTTTATTAGATATATTTTATAATCCAGGTTGGGAACAAAGACAAAATTAAAAGGACAGTCTTTTCTCACTATACTATCCCACCAGCTTTACTTCCCAACACTTGACTAGCTGTCCCTAAAATAAATGTAGACATATTGACTTTATAAACTTTTACTAATCCAAGATCTAACTAACCTCATGAACTGCCAGTCCCCACCCTTCTTCCCATCACCCCACTTCATGTACAGTATCACTCCCATGCCTTTTCCCCAGCTGCCTCCCGATCGTGTGTTTCTCTCTTCAGTAAGACTCCTTCCTCTGTCCTCACTCCCTGCTTCCCCAGACCCACCGTGCAGCTCACTCCATTCCCTTCAGCAGCAGTCCAAATAAGAGAAAAGGGGAAGAGGCACTTGCCCCCTGCCTTCAGCAGCCAGTCCTGGAAGTATACTTCATGGGAGCAGCTGCTCTCCCTCTGACATCTATATTCTCCCTAGCAAATGAGGAATTGTAATTCCTGGGAACAAACCAAATATACAGCAGATATAATTGTACCGTTCCTAATTAAACATGGATTGCAAAGAAGGAAGTTATTTAATTCTGTGGGAGTTCTGTATAATTTAACTTTTATAATGGTTTTTATACCCAAAAAAACCTTCATAAAGAATTCATAAAAACAGAAATGAGAAGCATGAAAGTTTCCTTATGACCAAATCATTGAGCATCAACAGGACTGTGCCATATTATTCACTTACATTTATTAAACTGTCATTTACCTCTTCTATGCTGAACCTTCTGGGGGAAAAAAATCTGTATGTCAGAAACACAGGTATAAAAAAACAGCCAAAGAATTTTGATGTTCCATCTGTGCTTGCTGAAGTGGACGATTAAACTTTTTATCATCATTCTTATTTTCCTTGGCATCCTTAATCATGAAAATTGTAAGCCTGCAGTAAACATTCCAACTTTTAAAACAGCATATGTTGTTATATTTGATTTTGATATGCCAGGCTTATAGGACATAAAATCTTCTGGGGTAATTTTTCCACACTGAAATTCTTTCTCTCCCACGTTATATTTTTTCAAGTATCCACAAGGCAGACAATATAGGGTTTAGTTTTTTCCCTTCATTTTATTCTACCTGATCTCCTTATAGTCCCAGAGAAGGAAGACTCAATGTACATTTCTCAGAAATATGACAGGTCTGTGTTTTTGCTGGTCTGGTGTATGTTTGTCTATCCTGAACAGTCTGACAGGTAATTATTTATAAAATCTGGTTTTGCCCAGTAAGTTCATATAATAACCTTTCACTTTTCATCATAAGCCAGAGAGCTGAATTTAGAATTTAAAAGGTCATTTATGTCTGTCCTGAACCAGTCTAGATGTCCCCATAATTGTACAATTTTTTTTTCTTTTCTACACTTAGGTTCTTTCTCTTCCCTTTCCACAAGACTAAATCTGAAGTGAACTAAAATTTCACTAAGCAATGAGTGTAAAAATAAAGTTTACAGAAGGAAAGGTTCAGAAAATGTGACTTCAATAAATTCTCAAGACTAAAATAATGTGTAGAATCCTAGTTAGAGCAGATGATCTCAGCATTGAAAACAACCACTCATTTCAGATGAAAAAAATACAAGGCCTAAAGAGGAAAATCAACCCTCCTCAAATCCCCAAATTCTCAAGGAATCTATGGTGTCTTAATTTCAGTCTCTTACACTCCGCCATACTAGATTTGTATAAGAATATCACCAAGGCATGCTGAAATTTTATAGCATTTTTATCACACTAATATAAGTAAAAAGCGACTGATTATGGGGACATGGTAAGGTATAAATGATACATAGTGAAGTCATCTTCAGAGGGACTGCGTTAATTAAATGACCTGTGTCCTTCTGCACATGAGGCTTGACTTTAAATCAGATACGAATACACAAAACTGGTTTCTGTGTTTTATCCCTTGTGGTTTAGAGATCAAATCTGAAAATAAACCAACAAATAACTTCTCTTCGGAGAAACAGATACTGCTCCTTAGACTAGGAGTGAAGGAAATAATATTTCTGCCTTCACCTAAATATGGAAGTGTGACTTTCAAAATGTGCCATTTAGAGGTTATATCAATAATCTTGTTGCCTTCAGATATTGTTATAGTTGAATTTCAAAAATGATGTTCCAATTTTAGTAGCAAGGATTTTTTTAAAATCTGAAAACCAGCCAAAGTGCAAATATTTTCTAAGTGGTCTATAGTACCTATATCTGGAGAGAAATCTTCATTTATTATTTTTCTTTTTAATGAAATAACCCACATTTAATGCTTTTACCACACAGAAGACAACTAAAATACAACTCATGACTCTTGGTCTAAAAGAAAACAAGTTTAGTTGTCTAGAAATGATAGTTTAATTTATGAAATTTTAAACTATAATTTCCAAATCAGGTATTGCTTTTGAGTTCATATAATCCTTTGTGTAAAAAAAAAATTAAAAAATAAAGCAAATCACTACAGAGAATATATTCTCTCATCTGCCCTACTGGAATTTAGATAGAACCTTCCCAGGTTGCACTTAAATTCTACCATCAACCATGTATACATCTCATAAAATACTTCGCAGCTTCCTGTATGCGCTAACTGAACATTTCATAGTACATAAACAGTTCTGCAAAATAATGTAAAAAAAAAATCTAAAAACAAGTCGAATATGTCATAGCAACACCCTTCCCCAGTGATTCTTCAACAATGTATTGTCTTAATTTTAACTTTAAAACTCAAGCTGAAATTTTTGTGCTGTTGTACGGTGGTGGCACTAAGGAGAAGCAAGGGACTCTAGCGGTTTTAGTGGAGTTATTTTATGTTCATTAAAGCAAAGACTTTCTTCAGAGGGCATCAAGCCAACCTTAAACAACAAAACCATGCCTACAGGAACTGGATGTAAATGTGATGGTTAAATAAAGGCCAGATGCCTTTGAAAACTGAAATATTAAAAAAGCTATACCTCTAAGTTTCAAATACTGTGAGTAGTACACTGATACTGTGGCACTTGAAAAAGACTTGTTTTCTGGAACCAAATACTAAATATTCAAACTATCATAAATCATGGAAATTTTGGCAACTGAAAACATTTTTAAAAAATTTGTTCCGACAAAGGCAAAAGAAACCCACATAACTAGATGTTAGAAACCACTGTAAATCTGTACAGAGTATTATATTCTCGGTCCCCTTTTCTGCTCATCACCACCCAAATCACTGTTCTCATTTTTTTCAAAGGAAAGTAAAAACAAAAAGATATAGGAAAAAGCAAGAATGAGATGACCAAAGTGTAGCTTTCCTTATACAGCACCAGGTAATGCTTTACTTGTTGCTACCAAAAAGAATGCTATATTAAGTTTGATATAATAATCACAGCACAGCCACTGTGTGCCCCACACTTTGTGTGGTTCTTCATAACTCCTCTGTGAGATGCACACTATTATCCTCCTGCTGCTTGCAGGCGGAAAAGGAAACCAAGCAATGCACGTTGACATCCTCCACAGAGCTGCCCACGATGGAGCTGGCATCTACACCCAGCACTCTGATCCCAGTTACACAGCATGGAACTGCGCTCAAGATTTCTGGTAACATACTAAAAAGAAATGCTTCCTAGCTGAATCTAGAAGTACTTCTCAGTACCAAAAAAGTTGATGACAAGAACATTTTATTTTACCCTAACATTCCTTCTCTAATACTGTTAGATATGCCATATAAAACAATTACAGAAAAACACTGCCAATTCCTCTTTAATGTCTTAAGCCTTAAGGTAAATGTGTATGATCAGAGAACATGGTATAAGCCACTGCGCAAACTGAGGAAAGCCTCCTCAAAGACCCACGTATACAAGCCTCTCCTTTCTGAAGACCAGAGTCCTACAGAAGACTAATGACACAGGCTACCATGTACGCTTTCATACAAGTTACTTATCCATGTTTAAAAATCACCCCCCATCTCATTTACATGTGTTTGCAGTGGCAGATACAAAAGTACATCTGGCAGTGCTTAAGTGTTTGCTCTTAATTAGGTTATAGTAGTCAGATTCTCCTAGCACCATGGGGAGAGGGGGAGTGATGTACTAAGATAAATAGAAAGATGGAAAGAAAACTGCCAAGCACAATTTAAATTACAAACAATAATCTTTGATTCCAGTCGGTAGTTCTTTTTTGGGGAGGGGAGTAACTAGGGATCAAACTCACAACCTCACACTTGCCAGGCAGGCACTTGTGCCGCTGAGCTAAATCCCCAGCCCCCTAGTCAGTCGTTCCTTAAATCGGTCCTATCTATATCTGTTCTTTAGGACAAGTCAATTTTTTTTCTTCATTTTTGCAGTGTTGCAAACTGAACCCAGGGCATTCACAATGAGCTGCATTCCCAGCCCTTTTTTATTTTTTGAAACAGGATCTTCCTAAGCCGAGTTCTCCACACTGGGCTCAAACTTGCCTCCTGATCCACTAGGAATACAAGTGTGTGCCACCACCCAGCTGGGACAAATCATTTCTGATTTATGTCCTTTAAAATGCCAAGCCACCTATAGTACTGCAGCTTTCTTTCTGATGGTTTCAATTTGCTGCTGCTTCTCATGTCAGAAAGGGTAGTTTGCTTGCCAGGGCATTGGCCACCTCCTGCCACCCCTCCCTGGCCCATGCATGCCATTCATCAGGTAGTCGCAAGCAGCAGCAGCTACTGCTGGAGGACTGGCTTGCCACATTCCCTAGGTTCCACCTGGTAGGAGACAAACAGTGCAGACTGGCTTCAGTTTCCCACTGAGCACAGCAGCATAAGCAAGGTGAGCACTGATGTCAACTTTCCATTTTCCTAGTCCTGCAGGAAGATACCAAGGTGGAACAGCCAGATGGCAAAAGAGCTGTATGTTGGCTTCCTGTGGCACGGAGTTGGGAGCCAGCTATAAGCCAACCAAGCAGTTTTATAGCTTGCCTCCATATCCCAAAGGGAGGGAGAGGTTCAAAGTTCAGTAAATCAGCAGAACCAGGGAATCGGGTAAGAAACCACCATCTGTGCCTCAGAGGCCAACTTGCCAGTGATCCTTGAGATCAGAGACCAAAGCAGAGCCTGTGACCTACGGTGACAAATGAGGACCCCGGCTCTCTACAGTACGTAGGATATCATGCACTACTGTACCGCAGTCTCCCTCTTCCCTAGCCTCTCGAGGTGGTCTCCTTGCCTGCACTTTGCTATGTAGTTTTTCTGCCTGGTTTCTGCACAGGGTGCCCTCTAAGCCCCAGTGGGCCTCCTGCTGTGGCCCCAGTCACCTCTTAATTGCCTTTAGTCTGCTCCAGAGTTAAGAATTTCTTGAAGGCAAGTTCTGAATGAGCACCTCTTTGTAATCCCCACATGCACTTATTATATGTTCAGTAAACATCTGTTGTTTGGTTGATAGAAATTATCCACTTAAACATGAGCTCACAAACTTTTTAATTTTTTTTTTAAATCTTTCATCAGTATGCATTTCACTTACTTGCCCACAAATCTCGAGAACTATAGAAGACAGTAACTTTTTTCTTAAAGGCAAATACAAAGTTTCAAAGAAACTGAAGGGACCCATGCATCAAGTTTGCCCAAGGCCTCTGTGAGAAGAGCAGGCAAGACCTGCACCGTGTTTACAGGGGCTGAGGACCTCAGACAGCCGCAATCACACTCAAACTTACTAGAGCTGAGGAACCACTACACATCATCTGAATCCATACAAACTCAAATGAAGTGCAAACTGGTAAGACTATATCTGTCATTAAAAAGCAATCTTTTTAGAACCAGTGAAAGTCAAGTAAACAATGTGGAATATCCACCCCAACAGTGGTCCCAGAATGAAGGTCAACTCTGGAATTCTAGAAATGGACTCATGAGGCCACTTGGATTAACTGTCTTTAACTAAAGAAAACATGTTTTGTGCATACAGGAACCACTCTTAAAATATATGTAGGTGCCACTGTGATTTATATTCATTTAAATGTGAAATCCTAGGTTTTTGACACTACCTTTTTTAGGTAATGTCAAAAAAGCCAAGTGAGTTTCTGTTCAAAGGTGACTCTTAAGCTTAAGAAAAGGCAGCACTGCCTTCTGTACTCTGCTGGTGGCTGCCAGTGTCTCCCCAGAGCTCCATGGTAGGTACACTGTGCCCTCTGAAGGATCCAGGGTTTAACTTAGATTGAAAGGTATTTTTTTCTTTTGACAAAGTATCTCTTCTACTTTTTTCATATGTCTTAGTTTGGAAGAAATTTATGATATTTTTAACATTAGGAAGTTTTGCTTTTCCTAATATTTTATTACTTTGCATATCTAAAACACTTCAATCCCAGACAATAAATATTACGTGATTATTGTTTTCATATGGACAGGCTATTTCCTCCTGTTTTTCCTAAATCCCTTTCCCAGCTTATGATAGTAAAAATTTATTAACTCTAAATTGTGCCACTCAGCTTTCTAGGATCACATGTACTGAAAAATGAAAGAGGGGCCAGTTTGAGAGGAGGGGCAGTAAGTAGTTAAAAATAAATTGAGCTGTGTGGTTTTCTTTCCACTGGATCTCGATTTTTTTTTCTTGTTCAGTTGAAATGAAGATTATATTTATTCTGTAAATCATTTTTATAAACTGTCATAGCCAGTTATCACATTAAATGATATTTTTTATATCTTTATTATGAAAGCTAAATGAATCTCAGAAAGCAGACAGCTGCAGTTCTGCACGCCATGACTGCTCAGTTTGCACCCATCTGTGAAAGCACTCAGCTATGTTATCTTTGACAAAGGAGCCAAATACTTTCACCAGAGGAAAGATAGCTCTTAAAAATGGTGCTGGGGAAACTGGCTACCCATATGTCAGAGACTGAACCTAGACCAATATCCCTCACAGGCACTAAACAAAAATCAAAATGGACCAAGTATTTAAATATTAGAACAGAAACAATCTGCTAGAAGACAAAACAGGTAAAACTCTTTAATTGTCTGTAGGCAAAGACTGAACAGAACCCAAGTTGTACAAGAAATAATACCAAGAATCAACAAATGGAATCACATCAAATTAATGAAGCTCCTGGACAGCAGAGGAAACCACCAACAGAGTGAAGAAACAACCCACACAATGGGAAAAAATATTTTGCCAGCTACTCAGACAAGGGACTAATACAGCCAGTTATGGTGGCACGTGCCTGTAATCCCAGCACCCAGGAGGCTGAGGCAGGAGGATCGATCACCACAAGTTAAAGGCTAGCCTAGGCTCCACAAATTCTGAGGCCAACCTGAACTGCAGAGCAAGATCCTGTCTCACAAAAGGGGGAGGAAGGGGAACTAACACCTAGAATATATAAAGAATTTTTTTAAAAGTACATCCTACCCAGTTTAAAGGCCCAATCAAAAAATAGGCATCTGAAATGAATACACACTTTTCAGAAGTACAAATGGCCAATAAATACATGAAAAGATGTTCAACGTGGCTGACCATTTGAGAAATGCAAATTAAAACACTGAGATTCCATCTCCAGAAAGAATGGCTATCATCAAGAAATCAATTGATAACAAATACTAGCAAGCCTGCAAGGAAAAAGGGAACACTTCATAGAAATCAGTATGGAATTCCTCAAAAAGCTAAAATTAGAAACTGCATTTTACCCAGATGTTCACCTTCTAGGTAGATTCCCAAAAGAGATAAAGATATAATGCCTGTCTTAGTTACTCTTTCCATTGCTGAGACAAAATACCTGACACAGCTAAAGGAGTAAAGGTTTATTTGGCTCACAGTTTGTAGAGGTTTTAGTACATAGTTGGCTGGCTCCAAGGCAGGGTAGCATGGCAGAGGGGCATCACAGAGAAATAGTCCATGGCAAAGCAGGGCAGGCAGATGGCAACAAGCAACAACAGCAGCCCTGTTTCTGTTCCTTAAATTCTATCCACTATGTATGTCCTTGGGGCAGGTAGCACTCACACCCTCAGTGAGCCTTCCCACTTCCCACTTACACACCCAGAACTATACCATACCAGTTGGTGGGCTAATTTAGTAACCACACACTCTTCATCCTAGCATCACATACTTAGATCCGGCCATCTCTGACAAACCTCATCTATGACCACATGAGGCTTTAGGGGAACATCTAAACACAAGCTGTAACAATGCCACAGTGATGTATGCATACCCATATTTATAGCAGCACAATTCATAATAGCTGAATCTTAGAAGCAGCCTAAATGTCCATCAACAGATGAATGGAAAGAAAATGTGGTATTTATACATAATGGAGTATTAATAAACAACTTGAGTCATCTGTAGGAAAATGGATGCACCTTGAGACCATAATGTTCAGTGAAGTCAGACACACAAACAAGTATCACATGGTTTCTTCTTATATGAGAAACTCAACACATAAATACAATAGGAAACGGGAGGGGGTACTGTAATCCAGCATAGACAATGTATTTAAAAGTGTACCTTGATTTAGCATAATTGTCTTATGTGTTTGTTTTTTGGCCTGTCAACCTATTAATGTATATGTATAACAATTAACTTCATAAGGAATTATAAGATAAATGAATCAATTGATAACAAATACTAGCAAGCCTGCAGGGAAAAAGGGAACACTTCATGTGATGCTGGCCAAAGTGGGGGGATGGGGGACTGGAGAGGAAGGGAAAAATAAATGAGATGTGTTATGCACATATACCAATTCACACAATGAATGTAATCATTATGTACTGCAAACACATACTCTGTATGCATAATAAAAATGAAAAAGAGTGGTTTTCAATTCTTTGTGTCTGTTTCCTATCTTTGCCTAAAATGTCTTTGGAAAACCTCAAATTTTAAATTTTGTCCAATTGATAATTTTTTTTTCCTTCTATGGTGCATACTTTTTGTGTCTAAGAAATCTTTAACCCAAGTTCTGTCTTTCCTCTCTCACACTCTATCCTCCCTCTGAGGGTCTTGCTGTGTAGCCCAAGCTGGCCTCAGACTCACCCTTCTTGTGCTTCAGCCGCTACAGAGCTGAGATTTTACACCTGTACCACCACACCTGGCCTATGTTTCATTCTTTTTCAAATTTTAACTTCAACTTTTAAGTCTTTGAGTCTCTTCAAGTTTATTTCTACATACTGGTGTAAGGTAAGGATTGAGGGGTTTTTTTTGCTTTAAATATTTTGCTTCAAAACCATTCACTGACTGTACTTTAATTGAATTACCTTGGTACACTTGTCTAAAATCATTATCCATGAACATATGGGTCCGCTTTATATTCTGTTTTTTTACGCCGATTGATATGTTCTGCCTTATGCCAGTCACTCATTGTCTCTACAGACTGACTTCATGCTAAGTCACGAACCAGAGAAACGAGTCCCTCCACTCTTCTGTCTTGCTAAAAATGCTTTCTGAGATTTTGATTATAACTGCTTTATGTGGCCCAATTTGGAGAGAACTGATACCTTATCTACACTAACTGTTCTAATCAATGAATTCAAATAGGTCTCCATCTCCATTTCTTTAGGTCTTTTCTATCTCATTACTATTTTACAGTTTTTGGAACATAAAGCTAGAATATATTTTGTTACGATTCATACATGGTTAATGCTATAAGAATAACTTTCTAACTTTTAAATTCCAATTCACTGTTAATATACAGAAGTAAAATTTATTGTTATATATTAAACTTTTATACCAAATGTTAGGGAATTCTTATCAGCTATAATAGATCATGGGGTTTGGGGTAGATTCTTTGGGATTTTCTACATAAATGACTTATTTCCAAGTAGTTGTGGGTTTTTTTTCTAATGTATGTACCCTTATAGTTCTTTTTGCCTTTTCACAGTGACTAGATTCTCCAGTATACTCCTTAACAGGGGCAGTAAGAGTGGACATCTCTGCCTTTTTTTCTGATTTAATCCAGAAGGCATTTGGTGTTTCACCCTGAATTTGCTGTAAGATTTTCTTAGATGTTCTTTATCATACTGAGGGAGTTCCCTTCTAGTCCTTCTTTGCTGAATTTTTTTTAATGAATGGATGTTGAATTTTATCAAATAGTTTTTCTACACCTTTGAGACAAAGTTTTTCTTTTAGTGGTAAATTATATTGATTTTTTAATGTTGCAACAACCTTCCAATACTGAATAAAGGTCACTTGATCATGATACCTTAGATACTTATGTTTTGAAGGATTTGTTTTGCTAATATTTTGTTAAGTATTTTTGCATCTGTGCTCATTAAAAATATTGACCTGAAGTTCCTTTGTACATAATGTCTCTTGTCTGTTTTCTATATTGGGTCACACTAGCCTTATAAAATGACTTTGGACTTAACTCTTTTTCTGTAGAAATGTTTCTGTTTTTTCTCCCAGTATTTGAGACTTGCTTTTCTGTATGCATTTAAATACTATCAATTTCCCTCTAAGCACTGCTTTAACTATACCCATGGACACTGATGTGACTTTCATTTTCATTCAATTCAGAATATTTTCTGATTTCCTTTCTGATGTTCAATACCCATGGCTTATGTATTGATTTATTTCCAGACACTTAAAAATATTCTAAATGTCTTCCTGTTATTAAATTTTACTTTATTTGTGTAACAGACAACATACTTTGGACTCTTTTAAGTTTCTTTATGGTTCAGGGTACGTGCACGGGCACTTGAAAACGTATTCTGCTCTTGTTGGATGTAGTGTTCCATAAACGTCAGTTAGATCAAACTGGTTGGTTTCAGTTCGTATGCCTGCTGATTTTTTAATTTACCACTTCCTGAGGGGAGAGGTTAAAGTCTTCAAGTAAAATTGTGGATTTGTCTTTCTCCTGTAAGTTTTAGTACTTTTTGCTAGGCATAGTTTGAAGTGTCCCTCCCCCACCCCCATCCCGCCCCACTGAGGTGCATTCACATTTAGAAATGGTGTCTTAGTTACTTTCTTGTTGAGACCCAATACCCATAAGTTAAAGGAGAAAAGGTTTATTTTAGCTAACAGTGTGTAGAGATTTCAGTCCACAGACAGGTCACCCCACTCAGGGCAGCATAGCTGAGGGCCATTGCAGAGGAGAAACAATGTATGGCATGCCATCCAGGAAGCAGTGAGACTTCCTCCTTCTTTCCCTTTATTACATCCAGGTTACAACCCTATTGGTTGGTGCCACCCACACCTACAGTGAGTCTTCCCTCTTCAATAAGTCTAGTATCCACAACCAATGCTAAACCAATCAACAGACTAATCCAATATCACACACACACAATCAAGTATCACTCATCGGTCACCTTCCAAAAGCCACACCTATGAGTACATGAGGCTTTGGGGAGACAACGAATGACATGTCTTCTGGAGTAACTGTCCTCTTTACCATTATGTTACTTCATTCTTTGTCCCTGGCAATATTTCTTGTTCTGATGTCCACTTGGTCTGATACAAATAAATCCACTATATCGTTGTTTATTCCTCTTTTACCTATCTATATATATTTAAAGTATCCTTCCCCTTGATATCCTACATTTGGGTCTTGCTTTTGGATCTAACTTACAGATCTTTTTTTTCTTTGCAGTACTAGGGGTGGAACCCATAGCCGCCTCCATGTTAGGCAAGTGCCCTACTAATGATCTATGCACTCAACTATGAGTAATTCATTATTAATTTAATGGTATCCTACTATTGGATTAGTTTTCCCCTAAAAGTTGTGTCATTATAAAATTGTAGTTTTTTGTTTGTTTGTTTTGGTTTTGTTTTGTTTTGTTTTGCAGTTACGATTATTTCCTTTTCCTTTTACCATCTATCATTTTGGTTGTCAGCATTGTAAATGGCCCTGTGAAGGTTATTTGCTTCTCTCTGGCTTTTTCTATTTTTCATCATTAAGCCATAGATGACATTTTTTGGGGTGATTTTTTTTTCCTCTGCATTTCACTCCCCTCCACTACCCTGTAATCTAAATTCTGAGCTATATGGCTTCCCATGATTAATACATTTTATGTTTTAACAGAATGTGGAGATGAGAGCGGGAAAATTAAGAAAATCTGCTGTTTGAACAAATAAGATGTATTCATATAAAGGAAGGAATACTCATAACCACTACTGTCATCACTTCTATACCTGGTCTGCACTATGACTGGTGTTCATAACCTCCCTCTCCCCAGCCAACCCCTCCTGCCTCTGCTCTCAGTGAATATCTGGGCTCCTGCAGCTCCCTGCCGCAAGGTTGATCTGCCTCTTGCTTTCAGTTATTATTTGCTGTGTAATGAGCTCTCCCTCCTCCCCCAAAAAAGAAAAGCATTCAATAGCTTAAGACGTGATTATTTCTCATGGTTCTGTGGCTCAGGGGGATTCAGACAGGCCTTGACTCAACAGTTCTGCTACACATAGCCTCGTCTGGGCTCATTCAACTGCATTCAGCCCAGGTGGACCCAAAAGTCAGAGGCCTCCCTCACTAATGTGGAACTTTGGTGTTTCTTCACGTGACCTTCTCCTGTGTGGGGGACAAGCAGCATAGCATGGCAGTCTCTTGTCAATTGGACTTAAAGGGCAGCAGCTTTCCAAGAAAGTAAACAGGAACTGCCAGTCCTCTCCAGGCCCGTGTCCTGAGCCCTGTTCTCACCTACAATCAGAGCCAGTGGCAAGGCCAGCCCAGATTAAATGGTAGGACAATTAATTACCTCTTGGTAAGAAAGCAGAAATGAACTTGTACCCATCTTTAATTCACTACATTAATTGGAGAATTATGTGTATTTTCTGTAAGGTAAATTCCTGGAGTTGGAATTACTGCATCACAGGTATTCCCCATTTTAAAAATGTAACACATATCTAATTGCTGTCTCTTTTCCATTCTCACCAGTTTGCATTCTCATTAGTAATGTCTGAAAATTTATTTCTCTGTGCCTTCACCAATTCCAAATACTAGTATCCTTTTTAATCTTTTCTAATTTAATGCAGGGTCCTGACTATTGCATTTACTTGTATTTTTAATACCATTGAAGTGGAACATTTTCCATGTGTTTATTGGCCACGAGTGGGTGTTCATTTTTGAACTGCCTAATCATGAGTTTTGCCCATTCTTTCTCCTGGACAACTGCTTGACTGAGTATTGGTGTTCTTCTGAAAACTCGGTTATTAAAGTTTAACTGACCTCAGACAACCCTGCTAAGATATTATGAATTACCCTTGGCCAGAATAATTTATCTTTATTTCCATTAGTTTGCTCTTTTATTTCCCTAAATCCTATCAGCTTTTTCAGTCCTTTCTTTTCTCAGATTCACATTAGAACCACAAATTACCTCATTTTTCAATTGAGGCCCCTGATAACCTAAAGAAGAACTTGCCACAGATGCTAACGGGGTTGGGGTACACTCAGCTTTGACCCACAAATCTCACTCTGTCTTTTGATCAAAAACTGTACCAACAGCACATTTGGCTCATGCCCCACAAGGTCCACATCCTTGAGTCTGACGCTAAGAAATTCAATCTATACACATCATTTCCCTGATGAGTAACATGGGTCCCAAATTCAACATGCCCCTGGCTAGCTATGTGACACTTGATAAATTGCTCTAACTTTGGGACTTTGGGTTCCCCATCTATGAAGTGGGAGCACTGAACTACTGTATCTGGGTGCCTTTAAGATACTTTTCTACTCTTGAACTCTTATGTGGGACATTTATAGAGTATGGATTAGGGGCAAAAACAGCATAGGTAAAAGAATTTTAAGGAATTTATTTTGGTCTAAAATGTCTATTTTTGAAAGCAACCTAATCAAAACCTTTTAAAAATACTTTTTAATCATAGGTTTGAAACCTTGTGTTATTCGTAATACCTTTTTAGAAGCATGAAAATAACATTTCTCTACCAACTTTGTGCTTTTCCATTTGGTAAACACTGATTTCACTTCTCATTTTGCCTACAGGAGTCAACCAAACCAATTCAGCACTTTCTGTTTACCTTCTCACCAGACATCTCACAGGAAATGACAGATTCTCTCAGCATAAATAGCTTCTTTTTTTTAATTCTTCACTTTCTAGTTAGGCAACCAGCCTGTATCAGGAAGGACAATAACCTGAATTAGCTGCAGAAACCTTCTCTATGGCATTCCCCTTCAACAGATGGATGGAAAGTCCTTTAATCCAACCAGTGGTGGGGATAGTGCTATGGTTTATACAGTGTGTCAACTTAAGTCTAGAAGCTTAACTAAGGGATTCAGCAGCTCTGCATCCTGGGGTGTAGAGGACAAGTGTTCCCATTGTAAGATATTGTTCATTGTGTCATTTTGAGAAGGTCAGAAGTTTAAGTGATTTAGCAGGGGACCAGGGTCCTTAGTTTATAACATCCCCAGCCTGTGCAAGAGGAGGGCAGGCAG
>RJWT010019891.1:0-18209 GCA_004365215.1 Cuniculus paca | reverse complement strand
ACGTGTACTGCTTGGGTTGGATGCCAGAGATTGCCTTTTCCTTCTTTGTCTTGACATATTCCTAATTTCTTCCATACATGTGGGTACCAAAATAAATAAAAAAATTAAAAGCAAAAACAAAAACAACCCCCCCAAAACTAGAGGTTCCATTTGATCTAGCTATTCCCCTTCTTAATATCTTCCTGAAAGAATTAAAAACATCATACCACAGTAATGTACACATACCCATGTTGTAGCAGCACAATTTGTAATAGCTGAGTCTTGGAAACAACCCAAATGCTCATCAACTGATGAATGGCTAAAGGATATTTTTTCTCTTTTTTTTTTCAATACATCAGAGTGCTACTCAACCATAAAGAAAGATAAAGTTGAGACATTTGTAGGTAAATGGATGCACATTGAGTCCTTACTCTTAGGTGAAATAAATAGGACTCAGGTATAGTGTATTGTTTCTCTCATGTGAGAAACTGAAGGTGTAAATAAGGACAAAAATGTGTAACAGTTACTGGGAAATAGGAAGAAAATGTTCAAATGGGAAAGGGAACTAGAGAGCACTGAGGGGAAAGGGAAGGAAGGGAAAATGAAAAAAAAAAGAGGAAAGAAGAAAAAAACGGGAAAAAAAGCTTTTGTAAATAAACATATGAGGGTTTGAAGGAGGGTAAGGAAATGGGCAAAAAAGAATGATCAAGATATATCATGTGCAGGTACAATTTCCCTAGGATGAATATGATCATTATGTATATCTAAAATGTACCAATAAACTTTTTAAAAAAAACTTTGTAACAAATTTTATGCTAGCAAATATATTCGTACATAAAATTCAACTGTTTCAAAATACTTTATCATATGAATATATCATCATTTATTACCCCATTGCTATTGTTGGATATTTGGAGGCCTTATAAGGTTTTACTGTATGTAATAAAGTACTAAATAGTTTGTGCCATTAATTTTTTTATGAATAGGATAAAGAGACAAATTCTTTTATTCTTGCTATATGCCAGTGCTGGTGAATCTAGGACAAGCATGCCGCAGTGAGCATGCAGAGCCCTCCCTGTCAGCATGTGAGACGAGTCACCCCAGCACTGTCCCAGCAGCCAAGTATTCTGGTTTGATTGCAATGTTGGCATTTGTGATAAACAAATTTGTGGGTTTTGGGTTGCTGTTTGGGTACTCAGTCTCTAAAGGTTCATCATCACTGCTGTACAAATCCTCCAGCTGCATGAAAACAGAGGTCCCCTTCCTGACAGTGACTAGTTTTGTTACCAAGTTGAAGTCAGTGTCATCTATGAGGTTGAGCACCCATGGGCGTGTACTTCAGAACATTATCACATTTTCCCAGAAACCGTCCTTGGTTCAGAGAAAAGCAGATGCCATTGGCCATGACAAGTAGTCTTTTCCTTGACTTTTTGTTCATTAAAGCAATCTCCCTCACATGAGAGAGAAAAATATAGAGCTTTGTACTACATCACTGAATTTTCATCGTGCTCCATTCCACTACTTTTCAGGTGTTTGTATTCATGATTCTGTTATTATAGTTTAAACTACTTTCAGTTTGAATACTATTGCAAGCTGGAAAGAATTCTAATAAAAATGTCATCTTTTAAAAATGTCAGCATGATAACTGAATAGGAAGCTGCGCAAAGACACTGATTTAATAATGACATACAGACCAGTTTCCTTTGTGAAAAATCCAGGTGCCAGTTAAGAAACTCCTGCAACCCAGGAAAGCGCAAAACCAGTTGCACCAAAATCGATAGGAAAATTCGTGGTACCTCCTTGAGACACAATGCCAGGATGTGCATCAAATGCAAGCTTTCGAACACAAAGTCACAAGGAATGAAGAAAAATAGGAAGCACGACACAAATGAACCTGGAAAAAATCTCCTGAAACTGATCCTGGGGAAAATGGATTGTATGAATTCATTATCTGACAAAAAGTTTAAACTAACTTTTATGAAGTAATGGAGGAATCAAACTAGAAGCCAATTTACCTGATGAATAGTGATTCAGAATTCTTCAGCAAAATAAGAACAAACCAAATCCAGCACCACATTATAAAGATCTTAGTGCAGAACCAAGTGACCTGGATTTTTCATTTGTATGTAAGGATGGTTCAATACTTAAAAAGCAATAAATTCTGTATTTCCATATTAGCAGAATGAAGGGTAAAAGTCATATGAATATTTCAATAGATACTGAAAAAACATTTTCAAGAATTTAATATTCTTTCCTGATAAAACATTTAAAAGAAGCAAATTACCTCAACCTTATCAATCAATGGTGAAAAACTGAATATTTTCTCCAAGATTATGGGACAAAGAAAGGATGTGCACTTCTGCCATTTCTATTCAAGAGCACTGACGTGTTGGTGAGAGCCACCAAGTAATAAAAAGAATATGCCATCTAAATGGAAAAGGAAGAATTAAAATTATCTTCTGCTCACAGATTATTTTACATGTACAAATCTAATAATGCCACAAATTCATTAAAGCTATAGAATATAAATTAACTTTATAGAACAATTATATAGGCTAACAAAAGGGTAACCCATGAAAGAAAATTATAAACAACTCTATTTAAAATAACATCAAAGCAATAAAATGTTTAGGAATAAATTTAAGAAAGTGAAAGCCTTACATGCTGGAAATACAAAATATGAACCATTACTGAACAGAATTAAAGACACAGTAAGTGAATTGGCATTCTACATTCGCAGAATGCGCATCCAGTTTTCCATTGTTATACTGAAGTATCTAAGTTTGACTCCTTTATAAGCCAAAGAGGGTTTTGTAGCTTGCAGTTCTGGAAGCTCGGGATATGGTATCAGAATCAGCTTGGTTATGGTGAGGAATTCATGGCAGATATTATGACAACTTTGGAGATGTGTGTGGAAGGTGGAGATCAAATGGCAGGATTATAAGCCAGAGCTGAGGGAGAAATCAGTTTTGCTCTTTTTATAACAGTCCTCTCAAGAGAACTAACTCAGGGTCCCAGAAGATTTACCTTAGTCTCCTCTGAAAGTGATGTCTGTAACTGATCTAATCACATTCTTCTAGGCTGGACCTCTTGAAGGTCTCCCCACCTCTTAACATCACCACACTGTGGTCAGCCTTCTACCGCATATCGTTTGTGTGACAAACTATATCCAAACCACAGAACATTAGAAACAATTATTATTATTAAAATGTCCATATCACACAAAACAATTTACAAATTAAATACAATCCCTAGCAAAATTGCAGAAATATTTTCACAGAAATTGGAAATACAATTCTAAAATATATAAGAAACCACAAATGAGCCCAAATAGCCAAGACAATTATAACAAAAAACAAATCTGGTGACCTTATATTTCCTGAACTAAAAAATAGTATAAAACTGCACTAATCAAAACATTATGAAGCCAGGCATGGTGGCACACTCTTGTAATTCCAGCACTTGGGAGGCTGAGGCAGGAGGATTGTTGCAAGTTCAAGACCAGCATGGGCTACAAAGTGAGCCCAAGGCCAGCCTGAACATAATGAGATCCTATCTCAAAAAAACAAAAAACACAAAACACAAAAAAAGCCCCACATTATGATACTGTATTAAAGATAAATGTAGAGATAAATGGAACATAATAGTAAGCCAAAAAATAAACCAATGCATATACAGTCCACTGATCTTTGACAAGGGGACCAAGAATGTAGGTAATCTTCAAAAGTTTTGGGAAACAAGATATCCATGTGCAAAAGAATGAAATTAGACTTTTGCCTTACACAAATATTAATTTAAAATAGATTAAAACCTTAAACATGATACCTAAAACTGTAAAACTCATAGAAGAAAATTTGAAGGAAATCTTGATGCCATTGGATATGGTAATGATATTTTATATATGATATCAAAAGTACAAGCAACAAAAGCAAAAACAGACAAGCAAGAGTCTATAAAACTAAAAAGCTTCCGTACAACAGAAGAGTTAAAAACAACCAATAAAATGTGTGAAGGTCAGGTTTTTATCACTGTCACAAAATACCTGACCAAAAAACACTTGATGAGGAAATGTTTTCAGGGGTTCTCATGGTTTCAAGGGTTTTAGTTCATGCCCGGCTGGCTTCACAGCTTGTAGCCTGTGGTGAGGCAGAAACACCACGGTAGGAGGGTGAGCTGGAGAAAAACCGCTCACTTCTTAGCAGTCAGGAGGCACAGAAGCAAGCACCAGAGTGTAAAGCACTGGCCTTAACTCCTGTGACCTGGTTCATATAGTTAGGAACCTTGTCCTAATAAACACATCGAGCTATGAAGTCAGCAATAAATTAATCCATTGATGCTGTTAAAGCCCTTATGAACCAATTATTTCTCAAAAGCTCCCTCCTGACCAATTCTGCATAGGGAATCACACCCCCAACATATGAGCCTTGGGGAACATATCACCAAGCTGTAACAAAATGAACAGATCACTCAGTGAAGAAGGGAAATCTTTTGTAAACCATTGATCTGATAATGGGTTAGTATCCAAACTATAAAAGGAACTCACACAATTTAACAGCAAACAAAACAAATAACCTAATTTAGAAATAGACTAAAGGAGGCTGGGGATATAACTCAGCTGCACAGCACCTGCCTGGTAAAGGCAAGGTCCTAAATTCGATTCCTGGTACCAAGAAAGAAAAAAGAAAGAAAGAAAGAAAGAAAGAAAGAAAGAAAGAAAGAAAGAAAGAAAGAAAGAAAGAAGGAAAGAAAGGGAGAGAGAGGAAGGGGACTGAGGACTTGAATAGACATTTCTCAAAAAAGTATAAGAAAGATTAAAAAATAATAACTATATCATTAATAATCATGGAAATGAAACTGAAAACCACAACGTATCACATCACATCCCTTAAAATGACCATTACCAAAAAAGTTCACAAAATAACAGTGTTGGAAATCATGTAGAAAAATTGGAAAATTTGTGCACTATTAGCAGAAATGTGAAACTATCAGCCACTGTAGGAACCAACAGAAGTTCCTCAAGAAATTAAAAATAGAACAGCAATATGATTCTGCATTTTCATTTCTGAATATTTATCCAAGAGAACTGAATTCAGAATCTTAAAGCAAGATTTGAACTTCTTATGTTCATTGTAACTTCATTCACAATTACCAAGAGGCAGAAATTTGCTAAATACCCATTGACAGCTAAATGAATAAGATAATGTGATACATATGTAAAACGAAATATTATTTAGCCAGTACAGAGAAGGAAATTCTATGACATACATAGATGAATTTTAGGGACAGTATGCTAAATGAAATATCAGTCACAGGAAGAATACTGAAAGATCTCACTTATCGGAGGTATTTTTAAACTCGTCCAAGTAGAAAATGGTTGCTAGGCGTTGGGAGCAATGGAAATAGCAGTTGTTCATGTAAGATGAAAAACATTCTGTAGATCTGCGTACAGCATTGTACTTATAGTCAACAATACTGTCTTGGATGCTTAAAAGTCTTAATAAGAGGCAGGCATGCCCATAATCCCAGCACTCAGGGGTATTGAAGTAGAAGGGTCACAAATTTGAATCCAGCATGAGCAGCCTAGCAAGATCCTGTCTCAAAATAAAATTTAAAAAAAATTTAAAGTACTGAGATACAGGTCACTGCAGAGGCCCTGAGTTCAATCCACAGTATTGAAAAAATCTTGATAGGAATGCAGAACTCATAAAATGTGATTTCTTTCCTCCTCCTCCTCCTCAAAAAATTAGATCCCTCTAGGAGAATTATTAGGTCAGAGATGTCAATATGTGTGTTTCTTAAAAAGCAGCATTAAGTTGCTTTTCCAAACCTTTTTATCAGATTATATCTCCATAAGCAGATGAGAGTGTTTTTTATGGTGCATCTGTGTCAAAAAGGGGTATTCTCATTTTTAAACTTTTGTTGTGTTTCATTGGCAAAAAAATTATTTCATAGATTTTTTTCTCTACATCTTTCAGTAATTGTTATAATTTATTTATTCAAAAATTGATTCTATTTTATAATTTTAGATGCAGCAATCTATGGCTGAAATATTTTTAAACATTGCTTCTCTAGTGCATAAATAAGTCACCACTCTTCCCTTTGTCTGTGGAGGCTGTGGAGTAGGGTGTGGGGAAGAAAGGAACAATATGGCTCATGGAGAGGAAAATTGTGGGAACTTCTGCTGTTTTAAACTGGAATCTCTGTTTTCCCTTAACTGGAGGCTCAGTCATGAGCATCCATTTTAATATCTTCCTGCCACAAATGGAGACAGGCATCCTTGGAAGCAATGTGCATTTGAAGTTCGGGTTGATTCACTCATGTTTTCAGGAAGAACAGCATGACTGGCCTGTGACAGGAGTAGTGTTCAAACAGAAATAGAAGGTGCTAAAGAAGTGCCCCCTGCTGAAATGTAGACATTTGCACTCTGTTAGTCTGGTCTTCAGAGTTGTGACACAAAGTTTGCTGTGGCTCCTCCAGTGTTGCCCCTCCACTCTAATATGGATTAGGGCTCATAAATTTCTTGAAGATAAAGATCTTGTTTAAGTTGGTTGATAGTATTTTTCATATGCTCAATATGTTGTTGGATACCTAGTAAGTGCTCAATTGAAATTTATTGAATATCAACTAATTTTAAAGAGAGGATATAAATAGTGCTAGAAGGTGAGATACTCTTCTGAGATCCCATATCAAACTTTAGTAATAGGAGAAAATGACTTAGAAACTTTTACCAAGATATTACCAAGTATTTTATTTGAACTGCAGTATTTTAAAGCTCAAAGGACCCTAGAAATGTCCGCGGCTCTTTAATTGGTGTATGAGACAACTGAGGCTTACTCATTAAAGCAAAATCCAGATTCGGAGGTCATTTGTCCCGTTTTAACCACTGTGTCTGCTCTCTGAAGGAAAATCACTCTGAACATGTTATTTAGCGCATGAGTTTGATCTCTGGCAAGGCAAAAATAATCTAATTTTTTCACATGTTAAAATAATGATTGAATTTGTTAATGAGTTAAATTATTTTTATAGGGTTTTTTGCTTTGAATTTTAATTTTATTTCAATGAGCTGAAATTTCCTTTGACTGAAAGATTTTAAGTCACAATGAAAAATTACTGATTGCTGCAAATTTTACTATGTTTAGACTAATCTGTGATTAGATAACCATAAAATGTACTAAACTTTCATGGTAGATTAAGTAATATTCTGGATCATTTGAAGGTATCTATTCACTCATAACACATTAACATTCACTCAGATCAAAACATTTTCCACCTACAAAATTATTCAATGATTTGCTACTATCCAAAGAATAAAGCAAAAATCTTGATATTCACGATATAAGACTTGTCTCTAGTCCACTTTAAAATACTTCCATTTTCTTCTTGGCTTACTTTAAACTTTAAACAAATTGATTTGCTCCCTGTTTCTTATAAAGAGCTTTAGTTTTCCAGCCTTGTTTTTGTTAATCCTTGTATCTTTAACATTGTCGTGGCTACTCCTTGTTCATTTATCTATAATCACTGTGACTAGTTTTAGTTCTATCTTTGTTAATTTCCTAATTTATTAAGGTCCTTCTACTTGATCTATTTTTTTCCTTTTGAAATGCTTCCAATGTTTTATTTGATGCATCAGTGCCATTTCTACCTTGTGTCCCAGTACTGTAACTTTTTATTGCCTTTTAATTCCATAAAAGAATCTTTGTCTGGTTCCTCTTAGTAATCTCTGTAGCATCTTTTCATTTCAGGTATTCAGTCAACTTCAAAGAAATTAATACCTCTAATAAGAACACAATATTAAGGAAAAGACTTTTGAACATAATTAAGCTGTCATGTTCTTATATCGAGGCTTCATAAATATTGGTGATTAATATTTTCTCCTAAGAAACTATGGTAACTTTAAAAGGACTGTTAATTTTTGTTTCAATAAAAATTTATCATTAATATATCAAAACAAATGAAAATTTTAATATAAATTTAGTATCTAACTGTGAATATACAAAACTAGTATTTATTGGATGGAATGACTGGTACCATTCAAAGAGTCCTCCCATAATAATCTCCCGAACTGGGAAAAAATATAAAACAAATATTTCCAGACGGTGGCACACAGCAGTGTAAGATCACACACATTGCCAGAATGAATCTTTTTCTGTGTGTCCGTAATTGCATATCTCTCTGCCTGAGACCAACTTCTCTGAATATGATACAAAGAATTTAAAATCTGTAAAAATGCTTCTCATGCTCAGAAGAACTAGGAAGGCAGAGATCACAGTGCAAGGCAGTTTAAGCAGTTTAAATCTATGGAATAAGTCATGAGAGAGAAGACAGATGTACAGAGAGATGACTCCAGAAGATTGCGCAGGGCAATACCATCAGCCAACATCTAGGAAATGAGCTGTACATGTACAGGCAAAGATCAGGCCGTATTTATCAGATTGAAAATATTGGATTAACAGTAGAAGAGAGTTACTATAAATTGAGCAGCACTGCAGTGATCTTAGTATTGACCTTCTTAGTACCATGGCACTTTGCTACAGGGAAAAAAACCAAACCAAACCAAACCAAAACTTCGCACTACCTAGACACCGTAAAATCTCCATTGGGGGTTTAACAGCAAATCCCTCAGTAATATCTAGTATAGGCTTTCTCTTACAAAGCTTAAATTCAAGACTCAGAAAGACAAAACAGTTTGGAGATTGAGTTCTGCTAAATAATAGGGATTAAAGTAATACTTTGGACTCTGTGAAGATTTACATTAACAAAAGCTCTAGTCTGCAAACTGCAACATAATTAGTTAGCAACTGAATGACCTTCTAAAACAATGAGCATTTTTTATAAGAAGACTTTTAAAAACCAGAGTCTTTACAATGTATTAGTTTAAAAGTTCAGAATTTTATTTAAAATTCACAACATATGTAAAGAGACTTGGATATTTGCTCTGTAATCAAGAATAAGGTGATCAACAGAAGCTACAGTTGAGGTAACTTAATTGTAGAATTTAAACAAATAATTTAAAGTAGCTAATATAACTGTCTCAAAAAAAAAGAAAGAAAGAAAGAAAGGATTGTCTTAATGAATGAGAGGTTGAGGAGCTCCATGGGAAAATGGTAAGTACAAAAATAAAAAATAACTAGAAATACTGGAATGGAAAAGTGTAGTAACAGAAGTAAAAAGGTACACTAATGGAAAAGAGAAAATTCAAGATTGAAAAATAAGAAATATTGATGACAGATACATAGAGATTATTTGATTTCACAAAGAGAAAAATTATTGAAGAAAACAACAAAGTTTAAAGAATGCATAAGACAAAAATATGGTAATATGATTTGTTTGGTTTTAGTTTTAGAGAAGAAAATGAAACAATGAAATAAAAATATATTTGAAGAACCAACTTTTAGCAACAGTTCAAATTTGTAAAAAGTACCAATTTATAACTACTAATATCTCAGCAAACTTCAAGCATAGTAGATATAAATAACTACATTTCAGCACACTATAGTCACACTGCTGAAATACTATAAAATAAACCTTAAGAGCAACCTCAGAAAAAGAAAGATTTGGTACAAGGGAACTGCAATAAATAAAAATTGCAGATTTCTCATTAGAAACAACATCAACTAGAAGACAATGGAAAGGCTTACCTAAAGTGATATTTAAAAACGGTCACTGTAGATGTTGTATCCATTTTTTTTGTACCAGGAATCAAACTCACAGCTTTGTGCTTGCTTGTCAGGCAGGCACCGTGCCACTGAGCTATGTCCCCAGCCCCTGTTGTAGCCAACTAAAACATTCTTCAATACTAAGAAAGAAAGAAAATTATTTTCAGGTAAACAAAAAGATACAGCACCAAGCTCCCAAAACTGTTGCAAGATATCCTTTAGTTCAACAGAAAATTATAGTGACTAGAAACAAATCCACAGAGAGCATTAATAAGAACTGAAAATGGCTAACTAGTGGGTAAGTATAGATGATTCTATTTTCTTCTCATAATTTACTTTAAAAATAACAGTCTGCTTCAGATTTAAAGTGCATGTAAAAGATAAAGACAGTTGAAGAAAGGGTACATAGGTAAAAAAAATTATATTGTTTGAAGATAATTACATTTGCGAAGTGTGAAGCTAGAAGTGGAAGGTGGAGCAGGAAACAGGAAGTGGGAAGTTTATGCTACTATGGTGGACAATGTAGAAGACTTGACACGTATTAAGTGTAATCTAAGAAAAGGTACAATGCTAACTCTAAATAGATGCATATTGATAACTGTAGAACAAAAATCAAGATGAATACTGTTAGCCCTAAAACAACAACTAAAAAGTAATAAAAGATGTATCTATGAAGCCAATAGAGAAAATAAAAGACACTAAAATATTTGATTAACTCAAAAAAAGGAGTAGAAAGGAATCCAAGCATAAATAACAATTGGAAAACACATGACAACATTTTAAGCATAAATTCAGACAGAACAATAACTTAAAAAACTTTTATAGGAATATTCAAAACACCTTTATTCATAGTAGCTCAAAATTGGAAGCAACTGGATTATCCACCAACAGAGGAATGGTTGACAAATAATGGGATATCCACATAGTAAAATACTACTAGGTAGTAGTAAATAAACACAAGGAAATGAGATTACTATTTGCTTGGGGCAGGGAATGTTTTATATTGATTGCAAAGGACTATCAGAAAACTTTTGGTGAGGAAATGTTCTATATCTTGAAAGGAGTAGTGGTTAAATGGTTATTAGTCAAAAGTCATCAAATTGTATTACAATGAAGTATTATTCCATTGCCAAGTAGAACAAAATCATGTCATTTTTAAGGAAATAGAAGATACCAGGTTAAGCGAAATGAGTCCATAGAGAAAGGCAAGTATCACCTGTCTTCTCTCATTTATGGAAAATAGAAAAATAAAAGATTACCTGAAAGTAAAAGAGGGACTCTTAGAGAAGAGGAAAGAGACCAGGGGGAGGGAGAGGTTAAGGCAAGGTAGAGAAGTACGGAGCACGGATACATATGAGTGCATGGAAACATCACAGTGCAGCTATTGATCTGTACAATTAATATAATTAATAACTGTAATAAATGTTTTTAAAAATTCTAAAATTGCACATATTGTGGATTTGTGTTGAACTAATCAAATGAGCTTTAAAAGTTGTTGTATGGCATCAGAGGAAGTTACGAACTTTTAAACCTAGTTTGCTTATTTTGGTGCACTGCTAACCCTACCATTGCGGCCAACTGAAGGTTATAGCTCAATACATGTCCACTGGATTTTATTTATGTTAATTTTTAGGAAATTTCTATTCCCTTGAAATAACAAATGTTTATAGTATATTTTAATATGTCATTTACTTTTAAATGAAAAGCCTAATTTACTAAATGAAAAATGTTTATTTTTGTTCTCATCAACTATTGATCAATATCTTAAGTAGGTAGGTTATTTAATATTACTCAGTCTTGTCTATGCTTTTCTTTAATCCAAGCACAGCTAAGAAATTAGTTCGGAAGTACAGCATGTAAAATATGTTTAAGAATAAGTTTCTGTAAGAAAGACCTAAACAGTGTGATTGATGTCTGATGTCTGTGATTGATAAAACCTATTTGTTCATGTGTGAATGAATGTCTTTTAAAATGTGGACATAAAAATAAATAAATAAATAAATAAATAAATAAATAAAATGTGGACATATTAAGTCCTGATTTTAAAGAAAAATTTCCCCCTAAATAATGAGATCAGGGAAAACAGCAGAAAATTAATGTTACACAGGAATCATTTTGGTTTGAGTTAACCCAAAATATAACATTAGAATACAGTCCCCTTGGAAGCTGTAATATTTGTGAATTGCCAAACACTCTGAAATCAGGAGCTACAGACCCAGAGTTGAAATCTGAGCTCAAAATTACTGTCATATAAATAGGAAGGCCAATTTTCTTAAAGGCTTTACATTGACTCTAACCAACCATACAGTATGACAGATTGCTGATAATTTTAAGGGTATCTTATACTAAAAGTCTCTTTTAAGGTTTAGTTCTTCTGTGTTTGCTTGCAAACACATTCTTGGAGTTCATTCCATGCCTGCACATAATTTATCCTGGACAAAAAGTGGAATTGTGTTCAGTTTTAATTATAAAGATGTTTGGAACTATTTTGCTTTAACCTGATTTGATTGACACATTGCTTTTTCGTATCTATTGACATATTTATTTTTGAAATTAAAAAGTGAATAATGTTACTACTTTGGGTGAGATGTTTAGTGAAGACAGCTATCTATTTTATAGTAAAAATCATTTCTGAACATATAAAAAATATATCTATTTTAGTTACTGTAACTTTTTATAAATAGAATTAAATAGAATAATTTAATAAAATAAACTTCTTTCATAAATTTAATTGTATAAAAGTACAAATAAACTGCTTATCAAGTAGTTCCTAGTGAAACTTACACTATATTGCTAATATATTAGAATTTGGTTCATGTTAATGCATATAAAATACCAGCAATAAAGCAAGAAAACCTGATTTGATTACCGTCTTCCACTCATCAAATGAGAAGCAACAGAATATCACTGATTTCCTGGTTGTGAATTATTTTTAAATGATCATTTTCCTTCTCTTTCTCTTCTTCATATTAAAACAAGAATGAGAAGGTTGTGTGAAGACAGATAATAGGGGATGATATGAAAAAATATATTACACACACTGATGCCCCCCAAAAATGTGAAAGTAGGAAGTAAGGTGGGACAAGGGAGATGATGGGACAAAAAAAATGATCAAAGTATGTGATGTACATGTATGAATCTGCCAAAACTGTTAAACCCATTAAAAGTAAAAAGACCACATGCTAAGGGAAAAAATACTGCAAAACCAAGATAAAATTTTTAAAAATAAAGGAACAAAAGGAGAAAAAACACAAACAGTGAAAACCTATAAGAAGCAGCCCATCTGGACTTCAGTCTGAATCCAGAACTCTTGTGAACTTGTTATCAAGTACTATTATAACTTTCAAACAAAACTATGCTACGAAGATTATTTGAGGTGAGTAAAACATTATAACCACAGGGATTCAGTGGTTTCTTAAGATAGTATGATATGGGAATGGCGCATTTACCCCGTTGTGAAGTCATATAGACAAATATGTGGCATGTTTTCATCCAGTACTAACCTGGGCATTTTAATTTGACAGAAGTTAACATTGACCCCTGAGATATCAGAAATTTAATGGCCACTGGAATTACATGAAGAAATAAAATGATGGTGTAATGATGAGCACAAGGAAAATTTCAAACCTTATAAAAAGGCAAATGAAAAAGCCATAGGGGTCCTAAATTGTGTGTAGTGAGGTCAACAGAAGGCTCAGGATTTCTGTATATTTTCAAATATATCAATGTATGTTTTGTAATCATTGGGTTTACAACCATTTTTGTTTTTTGTTTTTTTAGCTGATTCATTTTCTACTGTATCGTTGATAGATGTTGTATTCAAGGAACTCATCTGGTCAAAACTTTCATGTGTAGGACATTTTTCCAGTGTGTTAATGATGAAATAGCACTAAAACACATTAAAAATCTTTTATTCTAACTACATTTTTTAGTTTATACACTATTGAGGTTGACATTTTCTTTGTGGCTTTCTTAATGACATCAGAAGTATGCTGATAAAAATGTCAAACTGCTAAACTTATTGATTAAATATTATGAACTTTACTTTTTCTTACTTCAGGTTCATTGGTACTAGTAAGATTTAGCTACACTGTGATTGTTTAGTATATATGAATAGGAATTCCAATGATGGTAATAGTATAATTTTCTATACTACTAAAAATTGCATGAGACATATATCTTTATTTCAGATTCCACATGTACACAATATATCTTTAAAAAATCAAGCCTAAAAAATTTTTCTCTATTAAGCCCCAGTATGAAATTAAGAAGGTGGTAATAGTTTTATTCTTGACAAAATATGAGCTACAAATAGTTAAATTTTTCTATTCTACTAATTTGAATTTTTCATGTTAAATTATGAAGGAGAATGTATGCATCTTTATACATTATTTTCTCAACATGATTCTTACTAAGGTAAGAAAAATATCTTGTGCAGCATCTGGCTACTGTAAAGATAAATATTGTATCTTATGTAGTTAGTATTTATCAATGATTATATTTTCTATGGAGAAATTTCAAGGTACTTTGCAGTATAGCATATACTAATTTATGATGAACATATCTTTACTTTCATAATCATTTTAGGGTAATTTCAGAAATGTCTCGAGAAACTTTGATATGAAAGCGCTCTACAGGGCTTGCCACTTTGGGGTCTACTCATTCCTCTGAGATAGATTACTCCTCTCATTTTAGAATCATTGCTTGTTTTAAGAAACACTGAAGAAATCTGAAGCTTCCTGTAAGTCACTGGGAAATGATGAATAGCATTTGATAGATTTTCTTATTCCCAGAGAGCAACGTTGCTGTACATACTTGTTATCTAGCCAAGAGGGAAAGCAAAATAAAACATCTCAAAGAATCTTAGATGAGTGCTTATAATAATCTAAAGAGATTTATAGCTGCCGCATCTATATTCTCTGCCATTTTACACATATTTTCATGTCAAATATATATCCTTTTTTGTTAGTAATGGATTAAGAAACAAGGAACTGTTTTCAAATAACACATGTTAAAGCCAAATGAAGACTTTGGCATTTCACTATTGAAGCTTTTAAACTATTCCAACTATTTTGTTCAAACTATTGTTTTAGAACCCTTTCCTCCATTTTGTAGTCCCAGATGAGCAGGTATTTAGAACAGGTTATATTTTTAATCTTTAACATTTATTGACTCTCTTCAGAACTGGATACTGTAGTACAAAGTTATTAGGAAGCTGTTTCCTCTCAAATGCTCAGAAGTTGTTGATAGGCATGTAAATGAATAGGTGTGCTTCATGTCAGGTGAATCATGCTATGGACAGAGCACAGTACGTCAGATGGGGATAAAAGTGATCAAGTCTTCTAGGGAGCACAGCAAAGAGCTCACAACAGAAGTGACATTTGATTTGTATCTTGAAAGATGCATCAGAGTTTTCTAGGTAGACGGGTATTAGGAAAAGAAACTTTCCATCAGAGTCAGAAACTGGAATGGTGAGACAGAGAGGTGAAATAAAATGTTGAGATCTAGTGAATGGTTTCCCCCGGCAATTGGAGTACAACGCAGAAGGAGGACAGAGGTTAGAAACAAAACTACTCGGGAATTCTAGTACAGCAGCAAATGGAGAGGAAGTAAATGAAAGAACACATCTCATTAGAGTTGTGAACCTTGGATAGTGAACCCTGGATAAACTGTTATGTCTTTGTGAGAGCTATCGCTTTTAGTAACCAAAATGCGATTTCAGAATTTTTAATGGCAGATCCTAGGTGCTACAATTTAAATCTAAGATGTCTCCTAAAACTTGTATGTTTGGAAGGTGACTGGATCATGGGGTGGGGAGGGGATTAATCTGCTGATGAGTTTACAGCTGAATGTGCTGGTAGGAGGTGGAGCCTGTTAGAAGAGGTAGGTAACAGGAGGCATGACCCAAAAGGAGTATCTTCCTTCCTGGATCCTCCCTTCATTCTGCACTCCCTGTTCTTTATGACGTCAACCTCTTTCCTCTGTCCATGGCCTTTGCTGCTATGCTGTTTCTACCTTGGAGCCAGCCAGACCATGGACTGAACCAAAATAAACCTCTCCTCCTTTAAGTTGTTTGTTTTGAGTATATTGTCCCAGCAGTGAGAAAGTAACTAAGACACCAGATTTTAAAACTTTGACCTTCTCAGTTGAATAAGTACATCAGAAACTATAAGGATCACTGTTAAAAACTACATGGTAGAAATCTTTCAATAGATAAGATTTCTTGTTCAAAGGGCAAACTACAGTGGTTTTAAGCAGTATGCACAGAAAAGCTTTATTGGTGAAGAAAACAATATGGATATTCATGTTGTTTTCATAAGAGCATTGCCTTAGCCAATTTCTCATTGCTGAGACACAATACCCAACACTAACAACTTAAAAGAGGAGATGTTTATTTTGGCTCCTGGTTACAGTCTATGGTCAGCCAGCTCCAATACAGAAACTGCAGTGGAAAGGCATGTTGTAGGAAAGTTGCTCGTGCCCTCTGAGAGAGATTCTGGTAGCCTGGAAGCAGAGAAAGTAGGAAAGAACCAGAGAAGGAGGAGATATACCCTTCCATGTCATACCCCATAACTCACCTCTTCTGGCCAGCCTCACCTTTCCATAACACACTCAGTAGTAGACTCACTGGTGGATGATTCACCAACCAGTATAGTGCCCCCATAATCCAATCACCTTCCACAGATCCTGCCTATGAGTTCATGAGGATTTGATGAGAATTATCATAACAAGCAAAATCACCTGGTGGGCCTGCTGAACTAACAAATCCCTGCCCCTGCCCTGAGGGATTTTTGATTTACTATGCCTGAGAGCAAGGATGTGGAGTCAACATGTCCAAAAAACTCCCCAGGTGATTGGTATTTCTACAGAGGTTTAAGAGCCAAGATCCCTTATAGTGAAAGTGTATTTAATACAGGCTTTTGTGGACTGTAAAATATATTTACGTATTTCAAGTATATTTCATTGAGATACTGGAAATTCAGCCTATAACAAGACATGGAGGTAGGATGCCATCACCAAACCTGGCCACTGACCATGGGTAGCAGGTTACACTGATTTAAGGAGAAACTCTATCCACAGCAGTGGCCTGAAAGGAGAAAGCTCTAAAGAGTGGCAAACAGTCTCAGCACACTGGCTCCTTGTTAGCAGTCAACCTACATATTTGCCACATGAAACATTCTGATCAGGAAATGCTGTATTTGCTTTCATTTGAGCTACTATCAGCTCTTTTCAAATATATCAACAGACAAAAAGTTAAATAGGAGACTGGCTTAATTGCTGTGGCACAGAAGAGCAAGCTGCATTCTCTGTTTAAAGCTGTCGGGGTACGTTGCAGAAGGTTGGTGAGAGGCATGGGCATTGTCTCAGACAAATATCGTTTGTGTAGGCATATTCTTTTTTGTTATTTTGCTATATTTTTAATTAATGATAAATTAGGAAATTATTGCCTTAGTTCAAAACCATTGGAGGATTCCTGGTCTAATGTTGAAATGCAAAATTCTAAAGGATAGGACATGAGGAGTTAAACCCACAGCCTTCATTGTTTTACTGAATTCCCACTGCTCTTATGTGCGTCCTGTTCTTTGCCTTTTCATCAATCTGTGGCTCAGTTACCCTTTTTTCTTCCTCTTCTGTTTGCTTCTATGTTAACAAAGCAATAGCAGAACAAGGAGATGGAGATTATTTTGCATGTCAGTTCTTATGGTTCATTATGTCATTATTTTCTAATATCGTTTTATTATTTATAGCTGAAAATTTTACCCTCACATTACAATCACTAAAGTCAATCCTTTCTCCAGCTTCTATGTTGTTTTAAATTATATAATAAATGGCGATTACTGAAGTTTAATATGCAAGGATGTTACTTTGCAGGTTAACATTGAAATTATAAATAAAATTGTCATTTGTCTTTTTTTTTTTGCATTTTATTTGCCAGATTTGGTATGCTAGAAAAGTAATGGCAAACTATATTCTGTATCTTCCTCTCTTCAGTTAATAATAAGAAAGATTAATCTTTTCTTAGGGATATTCTTTAGAAGTATCACGAATCCTTCCAAAATCTTTATCTGTTAAATTCTGAATTTTAAAAACAAAAATGGCTGTGAAGGTTCAGTGTTTATTTATTTGTACTTGTATGAGTCTTGTCTAATAACGTTAGAAACAGATCAGACCTTGAACTTAACATAAGATTAGGACACACTAGATGGTGCTCTTATCCTAATAGCGATCATACTTTGAAAGCAGCATTTATGTAGAATAAAGCTAGAGAAAAGAAAACCATGCCCTATGTGCATATTGGATTTTTCCCCATACCAGAGGTAATACTAATATCAGATTATATAATTCACTTTCAAGGAGTTTGCATTTACTCAGAGGTGACTTGCTGAAGTAAGGGCAGCATTGTTTTAATAAATGTGTGAATGTGAATGCATCAATATGTGTACGTGAAAGAGAGAGAGAGACAGAGACAGAGAGAGGTTCTGCCTGGTTTATTTCTGATTTTATCTCCCATTTCTTCCTTAAAGGAGTACCTTATTCCCATCAGACTTTCTAGACATAGCTTAAATTTTTCTG
>RJWT010019890.1:0-18211 GCA_004365215.1 Cuniculus paca | reverse complement strand
ACAAAGTGAGCTCAAGGCCAGCTCAAGGCATAGTGAGACCTTGTCTCATAAACAGGGCTGGGGATCTAGCTCAGCGGTCTAAGTGTCTGCCCGGCAACCGCAAGGTCGTGAGTTCAATCCCCAGTGCCGCAAAACAAAAAAAAAAGAAAAGAAAAGAAAATATTTCAGGAAGCTTATTCCAGCAAATAGACAGACTTCTAGAGGGTAACAGTGAAGTCAAAGAGATTGATGGAGACACTAATGTTAGTCCAGGTGGGGGATGAAGAGGAAAAAACACAGATTCACAAAATACCTAGGAGATAAAAGACCAAACAGAACTATTGACTATGGAAATGAGAGAAAGAAGAGTCTTTTAGATCTCAATTTCGGCAAGCAGATAAACAGTGATGGCCAAAAAACAGATGACACGAGATAAATCCAGATAATCATCCCAACAACATGAGAGCCCTGATAAAAGAATTGGGCTGGACGTGGTGGCTCACGCCTGTAATCCCAGCACTCGGGAGGCTGAGACAGGAGGATCGTTGTGAGTTCGAGACCAGCCTAAGCTACAAAGTGAGCTCAATGCCAGGCTGAACGGCATAGCGAGACCCTGTCTCAGAAACACAAGGGCCGGGGATCTAGCTCAGCGGCCTAAGCGCCTGCCTGCCAAGTGCAAGGTTGTGAGTTCAATCCCCGGTGCCACAAAAAAAAAAAAAAAAATTAAAAAAAAAGAGAATTGGTTGTTGTGGGGGAAAAGGGATGAGGGAAGTACGAGGAAGGAGGATCAAAGCCTATTTGGTGAAGGGACCGACTGGCATGTGAAGAGAATGGACAGTCATGAGCTTACAGGTAGCAACTGAAGACTAGAGAAAAAGGTGAAAAAAACAGATGAAGAAAATAAGCAATGAATCAGATAGGTTGATGCTGATCAAAGTAAGAGAAGAAAATATTCAAGAATAGGGAAGGTGAACATTACCTTAATTGTACTGCATAAAGCAAAATTCTCTAGAAGTTCTTCAAAACAGGAATGGACTACTGTGAGGTAAGGATTCATGTCATCAAGTAAATGGCCTCAGGCAAAAGCTTAAAGGTCCTGACTTGAGAAGACAAGCAATGCACAGGGTACTCTGGCAAGCCATCCTCCCAAAAATCTCTTCACTAATCTGTTCCTCCTTTCTCCTTTCCTAAAACCAGATTGTGTGCCTACTCATTTCCAACCCTTCCCCACTGCTGACCATTTGCTATACTATCATCAGCCCTTCACTCTCCTCTTCCTCCACCTCCATATGTCCATATGTCGACCCTAAGATGGAAAAACTATGTTTATCCTGTTTTTCTCCACCTTTTACCACGGAACATTTCCACTCTCCTACCACTTCTACAAAAAGATTTCTGAGTCTATCACTCTACAAAAATAAAATTTGACAAACGACATCTGATTTGTTGACAGCCTGTTCCAGCTATTCCTTCCTCGGTTTTCCATTCCCTCGATCTCTTCCAAAAGGCAGAGAGCATCCCTGGCTTACTCCTTTCACTTTTGTAATGAGGCAGAAGGTTAACAGAACATACTCTGGACAGAGAACCAACAAGATATGTGTTCTAGACCCCAGTACACCAATTAGCTGGCGACCTCCACATCACCCCTCAGATCTCACTTCTCCTGAGCCACCCTGACACAAACTAGGTAATTCTCCCGTGTACACTTTCTCAAAACCTATTCTCCTTTGTAGTGCTTATCATAATAACTTAATGTTAAAACTGATAGCTGAATGGCTATCTTTCCTACGTCCCAGACTGTGAACTCCCCGAAGGCAGAAAGCATATACACCTTGTGCCTCATCAGTGCAAAATAAAAACCCATTGATTAAGTTAATGTTGAAACATGTTAAGATCACCTCCTAAGACACTGCTCTCATTACTGTTACTTAACCTAAGAAATAAAATTACTCACAAAATTACAAAACTTTTAAGCAGAAACTCCACCTATTACCTCAAACGCAGGTAAGTTCTACATATAAATTTACATGTAAAACTAAAAAAAGAGTTAAGAGGGACTTGTTTTCTAACATTTCTAAAAGTGTAACATTGTTACACTTTTCCTACCCATTCCCATGAAAAGAAAGTTGGATCAGTTACTACATTTCAGGACGAAAGCCGTGTGCTGAATCTTGCACGACTAAATGTGCAAGTAAGCATCACGAATCTGTAATCCCAATTTGACATTAACACTTCTTTATGTACCTGTTTAGATTCACACCCAATGAATACCCATTGGAACTTTAGGTTTAAGGCTATTCCTTAACACTAGTAAGTCATGATACACACACTTCGAGAAGATCAACTTTACAGGCCAAGTCACACTTCAATATGATTTTTAAATAGTTCATATAACTCAGGGTAAAACATATACTGGTTTAGCAATTACAAGTTGCCACTGAACCAGATAAGATGTCTTTCAAATGTAAAAATTTCCTATCTCACCAAAGTTAAAGTTTTGTCAAGTTTTATGGTCAAACAATTCTAACAGAGTACGTTAATCTGTCCTTAAACAGCTGAGTGTGTACTGTTCCGCAACTACACCCTAAGACCTGGCGTTTTGGTTAATCGGCCCCCTTTAAACAGGAATGCAAGTGATTTCAGTGATCCGTGATATGCAAGAAACTGAAAACGACTTTCGAGGTTTAACATATTCATATATTGACACTTGAAAACAATATACAAGTACTTAACATCCAACGCTTGGATAATTCCCTAGGTTAGGAGTGATTAATAGACTATAAATACAGTTGCAAACCTCAGAAAAGCATTTCATAACAGAAACACTGAAAGGCACAATCACTTGGAGCCGCTCTCCAAGTCGTCCCTTGGTTAAGTCAACACCACTGGTCTTAAGGGGGACAACTGTGTCCCCAATACCCTGTCGGAAGACCGCAGACTCAGGTTCCGATCTCAGCGCAGTCTCCCGGGACCTACCGGCGTTTCCTGGGGCTGCAGAAGCCGGGAAATCCCTGGCCAGGCAAAGAGAAGTTCGAGCTCCCTCCCCCTCCCGTTCCTGAAAATTAATGAATTGGTCGTACGATTGTTTATTTAATGAGGTGTGTAGTGGCCTCTACTGGTGCGAGTGTGAGCACAAGAATGTCCCACTCTTACAAGTGGGATGAGCCTGGGGGAGGGGAGCAGGCGAGGGGTGAACCTGCCTTCGGGGTACAAAGCGTAGGCGAGACCCTAGCGCCCCCGACCCTGCTCCGCTGCGCCCCCCACCCGGCCACCCTCCCCACACGAGACCCCCCTTCTCCCGAGCTCAGCGAGCCGAGGCGGAGAAGTTCCCGCACGTCTCCTCCCGGATCCCGAACAAAAACCCCGCCGCCGCGCCCGCCCGCCCGCCCGCCCGTCCCGCTCACCTGCGGACCGCAGCGGGGCCCCGCTCCTGGCGGCCCCGGCGCCCGGCGCCCGGCGCGCGAGCAGCAGCAGCAGGCAGCTCAGCCAGAAGCAGGAGGCGCGGAGGCGCCGCCGGGCCCCCCGCTCCGCCGCCATCTCGGCCCCGCGAGGCAGCGAACGGCGGCGGCGGCGGCGGCGACAGCGCCGGGCAGCGCTCGCCTCTACCCTCGCGCGCCTCAGCCGGTCCCTCGCCGCAGGCTCGGCTCCCGCCCGGCCCGGCCCGGCCCGGCCCGCGCGGCCCCTCAGGCACAAGGGGCGACTCGGGGGCGCCTCCTTCCTACAGGGGGGCGGGGAGGGAGGAGAGCAGAGAGGGGGCGTTCGTCAGTCCATGCCGGGGCGGCGGGAAGGGGAGCAGAGGGGGGGCGGCGGCTCGGGCTCCAGGTTCCAGGCGCCGCCACCCGCCGCCGACTCGGGCTCCACACACCACCGCGAGGGGGGCGGGGACAGCGGGCGGCGGGGGCGGGGGCGGGGCCCGGGGGCGGGGCCCGGGGGCGCCCCCCCACCCTCTCCCCGCCGCGCACGCGCAGGCGCGCGCTCTCCCTCGCCCGCTGCCTCTGGCGCGGCGCACGGCCCACCCCGCTCCAATCCCGGCGGCCGCCTCGCGGGCCGGGGCGAGGGCACGCGAAGGGCCCGCTCCCCTCCCCCTCTCCGCGGCGCCGCGGACGGGCGCGGGGCGCGCTCGCCGGGCGCTGCTGCTGGCGTCAGGGAAACCCCGGAGAAGCGGATCTCCCCTCCCCCCTCCCTCCGCCTCCTCTCTCTCGCCCCGCCTCTTGCTCCTCGCCCCGGGGGAGAGCCTCCCCCCCAGTCACCTCTCGAGTCGCCTCAGGGTGCGGAGAGCTGGGGCGCGACAGGCGCTGGGAAAACCAGGCTGTTCCCGGAGGCCGCGGCGGGCGCGCACCTTTGCTCAGCCCGGGTCCCGGGCCTCTATATAGGGCCGCAGAGGAAACCCAATGGCCTCCGGGAGGAAACCTGGGTGCACGCAGGGGTCGGCTCGGGGATTTATGTGCTCGCCAAAAACAATAGCGAGACCGCCCGGTTCCCGCCGCCCTGGCTCGGCTCCCGCGGGAGGGGCCCCGCGCCCCGCTGACCTGGCGCTCCGGGCCGGGCCGGGGGCCAGGGAGCCGGGGCGCGGACAAAGGTGCCCCGGGTCCGCTCCTCTGAAGCGATCCGGGCCCGCATCCAACCCCGTGACCACCACCACCACCCCCGAGGGCTGATTTGGGGACACAACTGCAATATTTTCCCAATATCCTGGAGAAGCACTTGGCACATGTCTACCTAGATATCCAACCTATCTTTCGCCGGTAAACCAGGAGGAATCAGGCTATGATTTTTAAACCACTTGGTGATCGTGAGGCAGCACCTCAGCTCCCCCAAGTTAGCTGGAAGCAGTTTGTAGTTCCACCGCTGATGAGAATACTGATTCTGTTACCAACTGCATCCGTGGAAATTTTTTAAAAGAAAAAATTTCTTCGTATGGTTATATACTTGGAGAGTCACGTCTGGTTGTTGATAGGAGTTGAATTCATATTCACGCTGCTGAATCCGGTGTATTGCTTCCCACAAGAAAAAAGCTGTTTCTGTAACACATCACCCTGTGCCTTCTCTTGTTACTTTCTTCAGATATTTTATCATGAAGTGCCAAAATAAACAATATAAGGAGTGGATTAACATTGGGAGGGAAGAGCTCAGAAACCTCATAAAAACCTCTTAAATCATCAACATGGTGAAGTTAGGGACCCTAGTCCCAGTTCTTTGCAACAGTTGATTTAAAAGAGCAAACACGCTTATTGTTTTCCATTAGGGAAACCGTTTAAATACTTTTTGTTTTGGCTAGAGTTGTTAACCAGAAAAAATATTTCCTAAATACCCTCCTGATTGACCTGTTAAATTAGAAATAGATTACCTCCCAATTACTTCACAAGTATTTGCTTAATTAACCTTTAATAATCACATCATTATTCAGTTTTTCTGAGATAATTAATGAGAAAAGCTCTTTGGAAACTATTGCCTTAATTTTCAACTGTCATTTCTAAGGCTGAAATTTTTTCGTTATATTAAAACTATGAAATGTGTAATGCGACTTCTAAAATGAAGCTTATATTTATCGTCAAGCTTTGAAAAATATGAGTTGTGGCTAATAACAGACTGATTTTCATGTATGACTTCTTTAAAGGGTATCATTAATTTACAAGCCCACTGTGTATCTTGAGTGTATATTAAAAAGTTTAAAGATCTTTCTGAAAAATAGAGTGACTAACTCATATATTTCTGACTTGTGATTAAATTACAATTTTCAAAAAAGCTACTCTAATAAAACACTAATAGATGAAGCTGCAGATATAAAGTTACAGATTTTAAATCAATTCAAGAGTAAAATGGTGAGGTAACCCAGGCACACACTTCAATTCTGATCCTTTATTCCAATGTCACTGTCACTGTTGACATCCCCTTTCAAAAGTCATCATCTGGAGTCATTAACCTCTCCTTTGTTTAGTAAGGCATATCTGAGAAAAGATTTTCTTAGGCATCTCATTCATCATTCTCATTCTCCAGAACCAGATTTTCAACAAATACTCCAGTCCACAACTGTATTGCTAAGCAACATATTTTTATGCAAGTCTAAACTACTAATCTATGAACAGATATTAAACCGTTGCTAAAATTAACACTTTTTTTCATCTAAGTAAAGTTAGAACATGAGCCCCATATTAAAGGAATAGCACACAAAGAAACTTTAGAGCAAAGAAAACAGAGTGGTCATTGTGTATTAGTGTAAGTTATCGAAGTGCAGGCCAAAAATAACAAGACCAAATATTCTTGTGAAATTTATTCTAAGTATATTTTGGTATGAAAATGAAAACCTATTAATATAAAACTTGAAATCTTATTCTCTATAGTAAAAGGATTATTTTTTTCAGCATTTGTGAGGTAATATAGTTCAATGTTTAATTGATGCCAGTAATGAGATTCTGCCTGGTTCCCTGTCTGAATCCAAGTATCCAGAAAAAGAAAGCCAGCCAGTAACCAGTGGGTTCCAGGATAGAACACTTCCTAATTATGGCAGATTTCAACTAGAAGTTACTCACGTCTTAAGAACATGATTTTCTTCTGCACAAACGTAGGTATTTTTACATTTGCCCTTTACATTTTACTAGGTAAGAATTTTTTTCCTCTCCCTTTCACTTGCAAAAGCCACCTGTTCTAGAAAGCCATTTCTGATTAAGCCTAATTAAGAAAAATCTGTGCTCCTTAAGGACAATACACAGTATTAATTTTGTTTGTCATGTGTTGCTTAATCGTGTATCTTTACTTCAATAACAATCTATTTATTAATTTTTTTTTTTTGGTACCCAGGATCAAACTCATAACCTCACAGTTGCCAGGCAGGCGTTTACACTACTGAGCTAAATCCCTGGCCCCAACAATCTATTAATTTAGTAAATACTATTGAGGACATGTTTTTTACCAACTAGTGTGCTGGATGCTGGGATAAAATCATTGGCTCATTCATTTATTGTTTAGAAAGCACTCACATTATCTCTGTTCTTGCCTGCAGTATCTTAGGACCTATCCTAGGTCCCTCGGATTAAAGGAACACAGCAAATGACGCGGATTAACAAGAGTTCCCAGTCTAGCAGAAAAAATAAACAATTATACCAAAGCATGAATCCTGATATGGTAAGGAAAGATAAGGACGAGGTCATGAGTTCAATCCCCGGTGCCGCAAAAAAATAAATAATTAATTAATTAATTAAAATTAAAAAATAAAAAAGATAAGGAGGTTGGGGATTTAGCTCAGTGACACAAGAACCTGCCTTGCAAGCGTGAGGTCATGAGTTCGATCCCCAGTGCCAGAAAAAAAAAAAAAAAAAGGAAAGATAAGGAGTGTGAAAAAACATAGTAAAAGCATCTAATTTAACTAAATTAGGAAGAGAGGTTTTGGGGGATGGGGAATTGGAGACAAGAATTGGTATCTAAACTGTCCCTGTAAGCCATGCCTGCAATGAGACTTAATCATAAATTTGCATTTAGAAGAATCATGACCCCCCCACACACACAAAAAAAACCCAACAATAACAGTTCAGATTTTGTAAGCCATTCAGGAGGAAATGATGGTAGCTTGGAGTTGAATGTATTAAAAGAAAGGAAGAGATAAGAGGGATTTAGAAGATAGAAACTACAGGGTTATATAGGAAAGAGAGATGTGGGTGACTCAGGTATCAGCTTAGGCAGCAAAACGATGGTGGTAGTGTTCATTGACAGAGGCAAGGAGGACGAGTAGATAAATGGGAGGCTTAGTTGAACTCTGAACAAGTTGAATTTAAAGTACCTACTGGACATCCTGCTAGAAATATCAGCAAACTGTTAGTTATATAGATCTGGAGTTTAGCAGGGAGATAGGGTTAGAGAGAGGAGTCAATCAGATGTACCACATATGACTGAGTATAAAGTTAATCTTGATTTTTTCAGTTACAATCCACTTCCCCTAAAAAAAATGGTGACCAAATTGAATATATAAACTGTTAGAAATGCAGATGAAATAGCCAAGGTTTTACTTGTAATATTTATTGTATTAATTTGATTTTATACCTTCTATATACAGTATTATGAAAATATGGTTTTAAAAAGCAATTTTACTGATACTCAACAGTTCTCTATGATCACCAATATCACATTTTGAGTCTCTGATGTAGTTTTCCAAGACACATCATCTTTACTTCTACATAAGGTTTTGACTCTTTACATGATAGTGGCACTGGGGACTCTATTGCAAGTCGCAGGTACCTAATCACACGTTTTCATCCTGTAATCACATGACTTTTTGTAGCGACTTTAAAAGGCTTATTAACAAGGACATCTAATACTTACAAGGATGAAGGTATTTTCCTAGAAGTAATTTTTAAACATCTGTTGAATTTATTTCCTTTCTTACCAATTCTGTCAAATGTCTTCTATTTGAGTTCTCAATTTGAGTATTAGACCATTTCACATGGATGTATATTCTACCCCCACCCCTGAAAAAGCATTTTGTTGTTCAAAATAATTGAGAGCATCCAGTAATATGAAAGGTGTTTTAAGGGTCAAAATATAAGTCACTCTGTCTTTTCTGAAAGATTACTGGCGGCAGAGAGGCTCTATTTACTATTTAATTACATAAGGTAATGCCAAAAAGAGTAGCTGAGACTGCTCCAGAAAAGTTTAGGAGGAAAGAAGACTCAAGACTGAAGACTAGAACCTATCTGGAGTAATGCCAGTATACTAAAGGTACAAAACAAAAAGAGAAACTTGCAAATAAATAAGCAGACATGTTTTTAAAAAATGAAGAGCATGTACTATCACGGGGCCAAGGAAAGAGTGCGTGAGCAATCAGAAGTGGCTCATCGTGTCACATGCTCCTGAACGGTCAAGCAAGGTACAGTCCGGAAACCATTCACTGGACTTTGTGATAAGGAAGGTGGTCAAGGGCAACCTTACCAAGCGCAGTCGTAGCAGAGAGTAAGGCTGCTTGTGCCCTAGTGTGAAGAGTTTCTTCAAGAAGCTTACCTGCAGTAGGAAGAAAAAGTTCCTAAATCTAGAATGGATTTTGTTAGGAAAGGAACAGATTGAAAGGCTGATGTAAGGAGGAAATAGAAAAGTGTTGAAGATTCCAGAGAAAAAGGGGATAATTGATAGCTTTAGAAACAGTGCAGTAGATAATTTGGCAACTGCAATTCAACAAGGCCCATGATTATCTGCCCTCAGCAGTCTCAGGCAACTGGCAAAAGGCAAAAGGACTTCACAGAACAGTTACACCCTGCCCTGTGGTTTCCAGGCAGCAGTATCAAGCATGTTTATTTCTTGCAGCACCTTACTGAAGGCTGAAAGGGTCCCAACTGATAGCAATCACAAAACGAGGCAACCCAGTTTTCCAGCATGAATGACAGGAACTTGCTTTTCAGTTGCAAGTAACAAAAACTCAACCCAAAATATTATCTTAAACAGAAGGACACTGGCAACTTAGGACAAACATGCAGCTGAACCTCAGGAGTGGAGATGGAAACTGGAGAATCCAGAAAGAAGCCAGTCTTTTGGAGTCTTTTATCTGTCCACCTCTCTCTGAACCTGCTTCAGCTTTACACTTGCTGCAGAACGGCCATCCCTGTATTCTAGTCCACATGACAGTAAATGTCTACTGCCAACTTCCAGGTTACTTGTTACAGTCCGATTCTGAGAGTCCCAGTTACAAATTTCTCAGGGAACAGATTGATTGCCAGTATTAAGTCTTTACTTCAAACTACTCAGGGAGGCCAGTGAGTGGCAATCGACCAGTAAATCAAGGAGGAAAGTACAGTTTGTGGAAGAGGTGTCAGTCAAGCAATTCAACAGATGTCTACCGCAACTAGTTTTTTGGGTCACTCTATCCCATACTAAGTACCTGGTACTTAGTAAATATTTATGTGAAGAATAAATATTTAGTGTTTATATAAAGGTATTTTTAAACTGTGGAAGGAAATTTAGATATCAGAGCAAGGAATTTGCTTGCATAGAAGGAGCCAAAAAGGAAGGTGGCCAAGAGGGATATGTACAGACAGGTTCATAACTTTGTTGGTCAGCTTTCTGTCACTGTGACAGAATGCCTGAGAAAATTAAATTGAACTAGAAAGGATTTATTTCCGTTCATGATTTCAGAGGTTTTAGTCCATGGTCACTTTGCTCCATTGTTTTTTGGGCCTGTGAAGAGGCAGAATGTTATGGTGAGTCTGCATATGGTAAAGCAAAGCCACTCACTTCAAGGTGACTAGGAAGAGGCAAGGAAGCAAAGGAAGAGGACAAGATATACCCTTCAATGACACATTACCAGTATACCTATTTCCTCCAACTAGTCTCTACCTCCTAAAGTTTCCAATACCTCCCAGTAGTACCAGGATCCTATCTTCAATACACGTACCTTTGGGGAAACATTCCAGATCCAAATGATAGCAATAGATAAGAGGATACAAAGTTCATCCATGAAATACTCTGGAAGGTCACCTACCACCAGAAGAAGAGATATGGTGCGATAGGGTATTTAAGGAGAGTGGCAAATGCCTGGAACAGTCACAGAGAGGATTAGAGAAGGCATTATATAAGGACCCTGCTAAAATCAGTAATGACATCTTTATGATTTTTCTCCATCTGGTAGTCATAGGCAAATGCATGGTAAGAGGAGAGAGGTATATGTTTCGACTGACACAGAGCTGAAGATTTCTAGGAGTGGACGAGGAAGTAAAAAGACAAGGATCGAGAGACTCTAGGATGCTGAACTGAATTATTTCAGTGACGGGCCATATGATTTTGGCCAGCTAAGGAAAGATAAATAAATCCAGAATGGGCGAAATGCCCAGGAGAAAATGAGTGTCCAGGAATTGGAGCATTTAAGAAGATCAAAGAGTAGATGTACTGTTATGAGTAAGACATAGGAACATAAACATAGAAGCTTGTGTACTTAGGACTAGAATATTGAAACTTACTGTTTCAGATGACTCAAAAAAGCCAAGAAACTTTTAGATAATAGTATTTAGTGCACTACATTTGGGTGTATTATTTGTGTGTTTTGGGAATGCTTAGAGTTTCCTTCTCACTGCCTTGGCCTTGGCTTTATCTAATTGCTTGTCAGAGCTCATATATGGTACACGTACTTCTACCACCATGGAGCTACATTCTTCAAAGGACTTGAGGTGACCAAGAATAGAGATTACCAGGGGACCACCAGCTTTTTTATTCCAAACTGTGGCTTCTCCCTCCCCCAAAAATCTGTGCTACAACACTAGAGAGCTAAACAACACAACAACCTCAAGAATCTCACTCATTCCTTTAGTTTATGTCATATAAAGGCTACCTGTGTTTCAGTCCCTTTCTTAGCCCTGCAAGGCCATATGAAAAACTCCCAAATGGAAAGCATCCTCAACCTTACCAATAGTGGGGAAACAAAGCTAAGAATCGTTTGTCTCCAAGTGCTACAGAAGAAACCAATAAGGATACTATTCTATGTTGGTCTTCTTCTGCCCCGTGTGCTGCTATGCAATCTCCTTGCAAGTATTGAAGATGATGGGGACAGAGAAGGAAGCAAGCAAAGGCAATATGGGTAAAAGGTGGGACATCCACAGGTTAATGAGGTCTCCCAGCATGGCAAGTACTATGGTATGGATATAGTTTAAGTGTCGTCCCCCAAGAATTCATGTGTTGGAAGCTTGGTTCTCAATGTGGTAGTTTTCAGAAGTGGTGTGGAACCTGTAAGAGTTGAGAACTAGTAGGAAGTAATTAGGTCCTTAGGGCACTGACCTCAGAACAAATTGATATGGTTCTTGTGAAGCCCTGGCTAGTTATCAGGAAAGGAGTTACAGAACAAGCCTGACATGTCCCTTAGCCTCTCTAACTTCCTATGTCACCATGTGAGATTCTCTCTCTCTCTCTCTCATACAGACAGACATATACAGACAGACAGACAGACAGACAGATGCACACACATACTCCCTCCTACCATGATGCCATCTACACATAATGCAGCTAGGAGGTCTCTTGTCTGAACCAGTGTCATGCTGTTTGAATTTTTATCCTGTAAAACTGTGACCTAAATAAACTTCTTTTCTTTATGAAACCCAGCCATAGGCATTTTGTTATAGTAATAGGAAACTCGCTAATACAACAGCACATAAAGAAGTGGAAGAGAAAAATAAGCCACTTAACACTTAAGATACCTGCAGAATGACTCTGAAGTCAACATAAGACAACAAAAAAGACTCTGAGCTGGATGCCATGTGGTATATTGTACTCCTCCCCATTCATATGTTTAAAGCTAATAACCAAGATGATAGTCTTAGGAGGGCCCTTTGGGAGACAACTAGATCAGACAGACTGATGGACACACATGGGATTAGAGCCCTTGTCTCTTCCACCATGCGAGGACAAAAGAAGAGGCCTTCTATGAGAAAACAGGCCTTCACAAGACCCAAATCTGCCAGTGCCTTGATCTTGTATTTCTTAAGATTAAGAAATGTGAGAAATAAATATCTGTTGTTCATAAACCATGCAGTTTATGGCAGCCTGAATGGACTGACACCATATTTCTTAATATCAAATAGAAGTTTTGTTTTTGCACAAGAATGTAAGCAGAATGGCAGGGAAATGGCAAGGGGCCCAGGTAAAGAGTAACACCCCATCTATTGGTTGCTTGAGATCTGAACAAATGAGGTTGGCAGGAGAAGTGGCCTCAGGAGACAGTCAGATTCCAAATAAAGCAGGAAAAAGACAGTGTGTCTGTGTAGAACTGGGAAGTGGAGGCATCTGTTTACAATCTAGTGGGACTTCCAGGGAGAACAGAGGAAATGGTTGGGAAAGAGGTCCAGCACATGACTGACATGGAAATTCAGAGCAATAAAAATAAGCCTACAGGGTCATTGACCACGAGGAAGAGAAAGGACTCTGACTTGATGGTGACATTGAGCTGCTGAGTTGAGCTGCTGCCCATGAGGTCCATGGCCTGTGAAGAGGACACAGCCATTGGTGTCAGGGTGAGCAGGTGGAGGCCCAAGAGGCAGAAGAGAGCCAGGGTTGCGTCTTCCTGCACTAGGACTCTGAATTTTCTCCATACACCTAAAGGTAGTGGGTGGAGCAACCCTGAAGGACTTGTAACTCTTTTTTGAGTCCCAGGAAGATAGGGGTGATGGTTTTCCACCTAAGAACCTAAAAGCACTACTCCCAGGAAAGGAGTCCTTCCTGTCACTTATCCCAGGCATTCCCAAATAAAGATTCACTCAGGGACTATGTTTAAAACAGACACATATTCCTAGGCCTCATTACAATCCTCTTGAATTAGAAATTCCCAGGGATGAGCCCCAGGAATCTATATTTTTAAGAAGTCATCCATTAGCTTCAGAATTTTTGTATAGGAAGAGTTTAAGGAGGGTAAAGTAACTGGATGACAGAAGTAAGCAAAATATGCTAGGCTTTTCTTACAGATTTTTGATTCTTAATCCCCAGTTTATCTAATTATACTAAAAATAACACCAGATTTTAACTTACAGACTTTAACTTACACAATTAACTCATAATTTCCTATTTTAGTACTTTTTATTCCCATTATTTTCTTCCTATTCACCATTATTTTAACTTGAAACCATACCCTCTTATTACTGATGATTAAAAAAGAAATCTTCCCTTTTGATGTTATATTTGTGAGATTTTTCAGTATTAAAGAAATTCATGCTTGGAAGACTTAGAAAATGCCCAAAAGTAGATAGAAGAAGAGAATCAACCATTTTCCATTCCCCCACCCCATTCTTAATGTTTAGTGATATCTCTTTCCATTTTTATCTCTCTCTGCAGTTTCTTTTTCTGTTTCCAATCATAATATTCAGTCACATGTGCTTAACATTGGAGACATAGTCTGAGAAATGTGTCTTTAGCTCATTTTGCCATTGTGCAAATGCCATGTAGTGTTTTTACACAAATTTAGATGAGATAACCTACAACACATCTAGCCTATATAATGCATACAAGCATGTACAACCCTTTATTCTCAGGGTGATATATACATTATAGCCTATGGAATATCTACATTACATGCATATCGTATAGCCTTTTACTTGTAGGGCCATGATGAATAAAAACATCACAAAATTAAGTCAGGCACAAAAGAAAATGATATAATCTCCTGTAATACCAGCACCCTGGAAGGTTGAAGTGGGAGGATCATGAATTCAAGCCCATATAGATAATTTTTCAAGACTCTGTCTCAAAATAAAAAATAAGAAAAGGACCAGGATGTAGTTCTGTACAAAGGCCTAGGGTTCAGTCTCCATAACCACATACACACAGACAGACACACACATGCATACACACAGAGATAAGATACACACAAAATGTATTAGGCTGCTGCCATTGTAACATGGCATATTGTTTTATAGTAAACTTTTTTTAAATAAGCAGAATGCATGCATTCTAAAATAGTGACAAAACCACAGTATAGTAACTACATGAACCAATAACATACTTGTATGTTATCACTATCAAGTAATATGTACGATATAATTTTTTTTGTCTTTTTTGAGACAGGGTCTCACTGTGCAGTTCAAGCTGGACTTGAGCTCACTTTGTAGCCCAGGCTGGTCTCAAATTCACAAAGATCCTTCTGCCTCAGCCTCCCAAGTACTAGGATTACAGGCATGTGCCACCACACCCAGCTTTTTACAATATAAAATTGTATTGCCGTACTTTCATACTATCAACAGTGCAGGAGGTTTCTTTACATCAGTGCCACCACAAACATAGAATAATACATAGCATGGAAATGATATGACACCTATGACATCACTAGGGAAAAGGAATCTTTCATCTCCGTTATAGCTTTATGAGACCATCATCATGTACATGACCTAGGATTGATCAAAATGTTATGTTTCACAAGACTGCATATACATAAAATTATACTTTTCTTTCTTAAACTCATTATTTCATCATAAATATTGCTCCATATTGTTATTATTATTATTTTGTAGTACTGGGGATTGAACTCAGGACTTTGACAGTGTTAGTTAGGCAAGTTCTCTACCACTGAGCTACATTCCCAATCTTTTTTCCTTTTATTTCTTTTTATTTTGAGAGGCCTTGCTAAGTTTCCCAGGTCAGCCTTGAATTTGCAATCCTCTTGCCTCAGCTTCTTATCTGTATACCACTGTATCTGGCCTATTCTTAAAAATAGATGCAATATTTTAGTCTTTGATTTGATTGGTTTAAGTCTGTTTTCTACTATTTGATTGCAATATGCAAGAAGATATGAACAGCTTCTTTGAAGAAAACAAAGGACATTAAGTTAGCCATTGTTGATTTCTTATTGTCTGATTTGAAGGCCTGTAATGCTTTCACTCTTTTGTTTTATCTGGTTTTATATTATTTGTTTTGTTTGAGTTTATTGTGTGTGAATGGATGAACAACCATTTCAAAGAAATGAGACACTAGAGTAGCCATTGTTGATTTCCTGTCGTTATGTTTTGAAGACCTGTATTGCTTGTAGTGTTCTGTTCTGATATGCTTTGTCGTGTTTAACTCTGTTCTGTTCTGTTTTGTTTTGTTTTGTTTTGTTTTGTTTTATTCTCTTTAAAATAAAAAAAGATGCAATAGCTTTTCAATATTATATTGAATAGATAAATCATATTTGCCTAATCTTTTGCATATTGGTGGCTATTTGGCATTATTACTTCATTCAACAACTCTATCCACCTCCTACTATATTCTAGGCAAGTTTCTGGGACCTAGATACCAAATAGGCAAATTCACATGGGGCTTCCATTCTAAGGATGGGGAGAGGAACTGGTAACAAGCGAAGGTCAGCGTTATGGTTTGTGTCTAGATGTACCTCCAAAGCCTTATGTGGTCATAGGGTTTTTTCAGAGGTGGTCAGTCACCTAGAGTGTGATGCTGGGATTGAGGGTATATGATTAGTAAGTCAGTCCACTGATTGGTTTGGCATAGTTCTGGTTAGGATTAAAGGTGTGAGTCCCGCACCCGCCCTAGGGTAGGTATCCTGCATACAATATAAGGGATAGGAAGAGCATTGTCTCCTCTTTTAGTGTTTTTTCTACCTTCTCCCCCACCCCATGAACTGTTTCCCCTCTGCTATGTGCCACCCTGACTTGGAGTCAGCCTATTGTGAACTCAAACTTCTATGAATCATGAGCTAAATAAACCTTTCCTCCCAACTTTGGGCATTGGGTGTTTTGTCTCATCAATGAGAAAAGAAAGTAAGATGGGCAGGTAATTAGAAATAGATGAAAAGAAAAATCAAGAGAAGGAGGTTAGAGACAACAGGGTTACTATTTTTTATATTTACATCAAAAAATATATGAATTTTTTTACATATATACTATGGTTAACACAAACAAGGAGGCAATGAGTAGCTTGGCTCATAATGCTTTTCACTTTTTCAAATTATTTTGTCAAGATTGTTTACCAGAGGAAAAAAATTACTGAGTCAAGGAGTGTGAATATTTTTCATATTCTTAATATGTATTGCTAACTACATTCCAAAGGGTTGTACCAATTGCATAACCATCTCTGAGGTTGGATCACTGAATACTTAAGCTATTTTATAAGCTTTGTTTATTTGAATTTCTTATTGATTTGAGCAAGCTTTTAGAGAACAAAGAAGTGAGCTTTTATCATATTTGCTGAAATAACTACCAGATTCTTGATTGACTCTTCGGTAATATGCTCCTCTTTCTTTGCACAACCACCGGTTGTACTTTGCTAAATATTTTTCCTTACTGATTGTCCAGTGTCATTATCACATATTAACATTTGAAGTTTACTGGAACCTATTTCAAGGTTGTTTTGTTCACTTGCCTATTTTTGTATCAGTATCACATTATTTTCATCATTCACAGTAAGACTTTCTAATATGTGGCAGGGCTAATTCAACCTCATTACTCTTGCCTTTAGTGTGTGTGCGTGTGTGTGTGTGTGTGTTCTAAATGAATTTTATACCAATTTTATCTGATATTCATTCCAATCTGTTCCCCACCATTATTATATTTTCAACGCTATTAGGGTAGAATTTCCTTTTTTTAAAATCACATTTTTAATACAGTACTGCTATTATACAGGCAAGCTATTGATTTTTGTATATTTATCTCATCCTACCATTTTATTGAACTATGTTCTATCAGTTCAAATAGGCTTTTAATAGAATCGCTTTGGTTTTATAGACATACAATTCATTTTCCCTTATGTACCTAACAGGTTTTCCTATGTTTTTGGTAATGTGGTACTTGATGTTTTAGGGTTTATTACCATTACATTTTTATTTTGAAATACATCCCTTATCAGAATAAAGTTATTCTCTTTGATGAATTGCTTTCAGCTTGAATTTGAAATTGTAATTTTATTTGTGCTTCATATATCTTTGCTTTCCTGTCATTTTTAAACTTCTTTGTTTTTTATTTTGCTATATGAAGGGAACACCTGTGGGAATGCTTGCTATTTACTCCTCCACGCGTTTGGTTACTGCTAATGTGCACTATTAAGCAGTGTGACCCTCTTTCACCTACCACAGCTGATTGGCTTGGTGTAGACACATGACCGAGGTTTGTTCAATCACAGTGGCCTAATACATTCTCTATTGTCAGTTGATTCATGTGTGGGTACCAGATCTAAATGAAACCCCTAAGAGACTCTTCAACTTGGGATACTGAAAAAATAAGCCTCATGCTTAAAGGTCTAAAATTTAAAAACTGCTGGGCATGGTGTCATACAGCTGTTATCCCAGCACTCAGGAGGATTGCTATGAGTCAAAGGTCAGTCTGGGCTACATAGTGAGTTCAAGGCCAGCCTGAACTACATAGGGAGATCCTGTTTCAAAAAACCAAAATTAGTGATAATAATAATAATACATTAAAATAAAATAAAATTTTAAAAATGTGAAATATCAGGCCATATTTTTCAACATGTAAAGAAAATAGTGTCCGGCAAGAGAATGAAACTGACACACAGAATCTCAACAGTGATGAATGAGACAATATTTGAACGTCATCCACATTCTAGTCTTTGGTGCTCCTGAGGTATAGCTGTAGCTCTCAAGTTGCATGACATGTCTTTCAAAAAAAAGCCAAAGAATCATCCTTTATCTTTCTTTCTTTGGTAACCAGATTAGATTTACTCTTGAGACAAGACTAGAAGTGAAATTGCTTTCTAATTCCTACAAGTGATAAATAATTTTTTTTTGTATCACGCCAATCAGATCAGGTCAGCAGGGAGCTAAGAGAAGTCAAAATAG